>SNQJ01S0036296.1:111494-151682 GCA_010110895.2 Picea sitchensis
AACTAATTACACAATTAATTAATTAATAAAAAAATTTACTTTAATAATTTAGTTAACTAAAGTAAATTCAAGAGTAGAAGGCTTTGGACGATTTCCACACGTCTAGACACATAGACCTGTGAAAAAATACATGTTTGATGCTACCACAAGCATCAACACTCGCTCTTAGCGAGGAAGTTATTTTTCATCTGATCCATATTATTTTCAAAATGAAATGAAGGCAGAGATATTACAATGAAATACACAAAACAATTTCCAGAAATAGAGAAATACAAAAATACATGATTTCTATTAATGAAAGAAATGTACAAAGACTGTAAAGATACAGAGTGCAAGACTGTAAAAATACAGGATGCAAAGTTAGGCACAATAATCGAGCTAGAGGTGCCTAGCTTTGCATCGTCTTACACTCGTTGAAGACATGGGGAAAACCTATTGTTGGCGGGGTTGAATTTGTTCAACCAACCTATTCTCTTTGGGCTTGACGGGGCATTGATTAGGCACCATTGTAGGTGAATAAAAAATATCTTCTTTCTCCTCTGCAATCTTCTTCTGTTGGATAGAAGGTGTTGAGGCTTCCGTGGTTGTAGTGGCCTTATGTGCATCCTTTGAACAAGATATGAAGAGGATGAATTTTGAAATATGAGAGATTGCCTTGTGGCATTGTTTTGGTGTAACAATAGTGAGAACTACTTTTGGTATCCTATAGAGATGACCCCCTGAGTAATAATGATACTATGGGGTCAATACTCATAAACAACATGACGTTTCCACATATATGGTTGGACCAAAACAACATCAAAGACATCAAGAGGGGAAACAACAAACNAGAACTACTTTTGGTATCCTATAGAGATGACCCCCTGAGTAATAATGATACTATGGGGTCAATACTCATAAACAACATGACGTTTCCACATATATGGTTGGACCAAAACAACATCAAAGACATCAAGAGGGGAAACAACAAACACTACCTCATCCTTGAAGGGTTAGATGGCAGATGCCATAGGATAGGCGACACTACTGAATGACACCAAGATGTCATCCCTGGTGAAGCCACACAATTAATTAATTAATAAAAAAATTTACTTTAATAATTCAGTTAACTAAAGTAAATTCAAGAGTATAAGGCTTTGGACGATTTCCACACATCTAGACACATAGACCTGTGCAGAAATACATGTCTGATGCTACCACAAGCATCAACACTCCCTCTTAGCGAGGAAGGTATTTTGCACCTGATCCAGATTATTTTCGGAATGAAATGAAAGCAGAGATATTACAATGAAATACACATAAAAATTTCCAGAAATAGAGAAATACAACAATACATGATTTCTATTAATGAAAGAAATGTACAAAGAATGTAAAAATACTGAGTGCAAGACTCACTAGAATGGTGGAATATTTATCTCTGACAAAATATGGGATGGCTACACTCATTCACAAGAACATGATTACAATGAGGTTATGAAGGCCTTTTTATGATAAACATGAATTCCAAAACCTATTGCTGGCGGGGTTGAATCTGTCCCACCAACCTATTGTCTCTGGGCTTGACGTGGCATTGTGTAGGCACCATTGTAGGTGAAGAACTTGACATTGTTTCTAAAGCTCTTTAGTGTAGTGCTTTTAATGAAGAGAAGTAAGCTCGGGAAATGAAATTCTATCACATTATTAGAGTGGATGAATTTTGTCGAGCTAGAGGGGCCTAGCTTTGCACCCTCTTACACTTGTTAAAGACACGGGGAAAACCTATTGTTGGCGGGGTTGAATCTGTTCCACTAACCTATTGTCTCTGGGATTGACGTGGCATTGTGTAGGCACCATTGTAGATGAAGAAAAAATATCTTCTTTCTCTTCTGCAATTTGCTTGTGTTAGATAGAATGTGTTGAAGTTGTAGTGGTTTTAGTGGCCTTATGTGCATCATTTGAACAAACTGTGAAGAGGATGAATTTTTCAATATGAGAGATTTACTTGTGGCATTGTTTTGGTGGAACAATGGTCAGAACTACCTCTGGTATCCTATATAGATGACCCCCAGAGTAATAATGATACTATGGGGTCAATAATCATAAAAAACATGACGTTTCCACATATATGGTTGGCCCAAAACAACATCACAGACATCAAGAGGGGAAACATCACACACTACCTCATACTTGAAAGGTTGGATGCCATAGGATAGGTGACACTGTTGGCTATCACCGAGATGTCGTCCCTGGTGAAGCCACACAATTAATTAATTAATAAAAACATATAATTTAATAATTCAATTAACTAAACTAAATTCAAGAGTAGAAGGCTTTGGACGTTTTCCACATGTCTAGACACATAGACCTGTGCAGAAATACCTTTCTGATGCTACCACAAGCATCAACACTCCCTCTTAACGAGGAAGGTATTTTGCACCTGATCTGGATTATTTTCGGAATGAAATGAAAGTAGAGATATTACAATGAAATACACATAAAAATTCCAGAAATAGAGAAATACAACAATACATAATCTTTGTTAATGAAAGAAATGTACAGAGACTGTAAAAATACTGAGTGCAAGACTCACTAGAATGGTGGTAGCTTTATCTTTGAGAAACGATGTGATGAATATGCTCATTCACAAGAAGATGATTACAATGAGGTTATGAAGGCCTTTTTATGATAAACATGAATTCCAAAACCTATTGCTCGCGGGTTTGAATCTGTTCCACGAACCTATTGTCTATGGGTTTGACGGAGCATTGTTTAGGCACCATTGTAGGTGAAGAACTTGACATTGTTTCTCAAGCTCTTCAATGTAGTGATTTTGATGCAGAGAAGTAAGCTCGTGAAATGAAATTCTATCACATTATTAGAGTGGATGATTTTTGTTGAGCTAGAGGTGCCTAGATTTACACCCTCTTACACTCGTTGAAGACATGGAGAAAACCTATTGTTGGCGGGGTTGAATCTGTTCCACCAACCTATTGTCTCTGGGATTGACGGGGCATTGTGTAGGCACCATTGTAGGTGAAGAAAAAATATATGCTTTCTCTTCTACAATCTTCTTATGTTGGATAGAAGGTGTTGAGGCTGTAGTGGTTGTAGTGGCCTTCTATGCATCCTTTGAACAGACTGTGAAGAGGATGAATTTTGCAATATGATAGATTGCCTTGAGGCATTGTTTTGGTGGAACAATAGTCAAAACTACCTCTGGTATCCTATAGAGATGACCTCCAGAGTAATAATGATACTATGGGGTCAATACTCATAAAAACCATGACGTTTCCACATATATGGTTGGCCCAAAAAAACATCACAGACATCAAGAGGGGAAACATCACACGCTACCTCATCCTTGAAGGGTTGGATGCCATAGGACAGGCGACACTACTGGACGACACCGAGATGTTGTCCCTGGTGAAGCCACACAATTAATTAATTAATAAAAAAAATTACTTTAATAATTCAGTTAACTAAAGTAAATTCAAGATTAGAAGTCTTTGGACGATTTCCATACATCTAGACACATAGACCTATGCATAAATACATGTCTTATGCTACCACAAGCATCAACACTCCCTCTTAATGAGGAAGGTATTTTTCACCTGATCCAGAATATTTTTGAAATGAAATGAAAGCATAGATATTACAATGAAATAAGCATAAAAATTTCCAGAAATAGAGAAATACAACAATACATGATTTCTATTAATGAAAGAAATGTACAGAGACTCTAAAAATACCGAGTGCAAGACTCACTAGAATGGTGGCAGCTTTATCTTTGAGAAAATATGTGACGGCTACGCTCATTCGCAAGAAGATGTTTATAATGAGATTATGAAAGCCTGTTTATGATAAACATGAATTCCAAAACCTATTGTTGGCAGGGTTGAATCTGTTCCGCCAACCTATTGTCTCTGGGCTTGACGAGGCATTGTGTAGGCACCATTGTAGGTGAAGAAATTGACATTGTTTCTAAATCTCTTCAATTTAGTTCTTTTGATGAAGAGAAATAAGATTGGGAAATGAAATTCTATCACATTATTAGAGTGGATTAATTTTGTCGAGCTAGAGGTGCCTAGATTTGCACCCTCTTACACTCGTTAAAGACATGGGGAAAACCTATTGATGGCACGGTTGAATCTGTTCCACCAAGCTATTGTCTCTGGGCTTGACGGGGCATTGTTTAGGCACCATTGTAGGTGAAGAAAAAATATCTTCTTTCTCTTCTGCAATCTACTTCTATTGGATAGAAAGTGTTGAGGCTGCAGTGGTTGTAGTGGCCTTCTGTACATCCTTTGAACATACTGTGAAGAGGATGAATTTTGCAATATTATATATTGCCTTGCGGCATTGTTTTGGTGGAAAAATAGTCAAAACTACCTCTGGTATCCTACAGAGCTGACCCCCAGAGTAATAATGATACTATGGGGTCAATACTTATAAAAAACATGATGTTTCCACATATATGGTTGGCCCAAAACAACATCACAGACATCAAGAGGGGAAACATCACACACTACCTCATCCTTGAAGGGTTGGATTCCATAGGACATGCGACATTGTTGGTTGACACAGAGATCTCGTCCCTGGTGAAGCCACACAATTAATTAATTAATAAATAAATTTACTTTAATAATTCATTTAACTAAAGTAAATTCAAGAGTAGAAGGCTTTGGACGATTTCCACATGTCTAGACACATAGACCTGTGCAGAAATACCTATCTGATGCTATCACAAGCATCAATACTCTCTCTTAGTGAGGAAGGTATTTTGCACCTGATCCAGATTATTTTCGAAATGAATTGAAAGCAGAGATATTACAATGAAATAAAAATAAACATTTCCAGAAATAGAGAAATACAACAATACATGATTTCTATTAATGAAAGAAATGTACAAAGACTGTAAAAATACAGAGTGCAAGACTGTAAAAATACAGGGTGCAAAGCTAGGAACAATAGTCGAGCTAGAGGTGTCTAGCTTTGCACCGTCTTACACTCGTTGAAGACATGGGGAAAACCTATTGCAGCGTTATCTCTGAGAAAAGATGTTGAATTCCAAAACCGATTGCTGTCGGGGTTGAATATGTTCCACCAACCTATTGTCTCTGGGCTTGATGAGGCATTGTGTAGGCACCATTGTAGGTGAATAACTTGACATTGTTTCTCAAGATCTTCAGTGTAGTGCTTTTGATGAAGAGAAGTAAGCTTGGGAAATGAAATTCTATCACATTATTAGAGTGGATGAATTTTGTCAAGCTAGAGGTGCCTAGATTTGCACCCTCTTACACTCATTGAGGACATGGTGAAAACCCATTGTTGGCAGGGTTAAATCTGTTCCACCAACCTATTGTCTCTAAGCTTGACGAAGCATTGTGTAGGCACCATTGTAGGTGAAGAAAAAATATCTTCTTTCTCTTCTACAATCTACTACTGTTGGATAGAAGGTGTTGAGGCTGCAATGGTTGTAGTAGCCTTCTATGCATCATTTGACAGACTGTGAAGAGGATAAATTTTTCAATATGAGATATTTCCTTGGGGCATATTTTTGGTGGAACAATAGTTAGAACTACCTCTGGTATCCTATAGAGCTGACCCCCAGAGTAATAATGATACTATGGGGTCAATACTCATAAAAAACCTGACGTTTACACATATATGGTTGGCCCAAAATAACATCATAGACATCAAGAGGGGAAACATCACACACTACCTCATCCTTGAAGGGGTGGATGCCATAGGATAGATGACACTGCTGGCTGACACCGAGATGTCGTACCTGGTGAAGCCACACAATTAATTAATTAATAAAAAAAATTACTCTAATAATTCAGTTAACTAAAGTAAATTAAAGAATAGAAGGATTTGGACGATTTCCACACGTCTAGACACATAGACCTGTGCAGAAATACATGTCAAATGCTACCACAAGCATCAACACTCCCTCTTAGCGAGGAAGGTATTTTGCACCTGATCTGGATTATTTTCGGAATGAAATGAAAGCAGAGATATTACAATGAAATACACATAAAATTTTCCAGAAATAGAGAAATACAACAATGCACGATTTCTATTAATGAAAGAAATGTACAGAGATTGTAAAAATATTAAGTGCAAGACTCGCTAGAATGGTGGCAGATTTATCTATGAGAAAAGATGTGGCGGCTACACTCATTTGAAAGAAGATGATTACAATGAGGTTATGAAGGCCTTTTATGATAAGCATGAATTCCAAAACCCTAGATTTACAAAAACCTAACCCTAGGAGATGAAACTCCAAAAGTCATGTGGGCCTCATTGGGGTAAGTTAGTACATTAACTTCTCAGGGTTGTAAATTTTGTATACGATCTCCATTTTAGGTGCGTAATATCCCCTTGGAAATGTATTTTAGAGAACTACGCATTATGCCATCAAAAGTTGACTCTGTCTATAGTTTGACTATGTCAAACTAAGAAAACATTGTTTAGAGCCCCAAAACGACCCTGGAAGTACAAAAAGATGTACTAACATGAAAAATTCCAAAATAATCCAGTTGGAATAGGTAGGCGGCCACCAATATCCACTTCGATGTTGTGTAGGGCTTCATGACAACCCCGTAAGTGCAGAACCCACAATTACAAAGAAATTTCCCCATTACAGAGAAATGTGTTGAACTGAAAACTGTCAATATGAGCCAGTTGGAATTTGGAATAGGTGGGTGGACACCAATATACACCTGGATCAATGCTCCCCCATTAGCTAGAAATGGTCTCCATTGTGTTGAGTTCGCGAGGAATTGGGGAAAGCGTTTTCTAAATTTGAATCTTGGTGATTTGTGTGTCTTATTGGAGAAGTTGTGTCGTTTGGTCTGTGGAAGGTTGTCATGAACCTATTGCTGGTGGGGTTGAATTTGTTCCACCAACCTATTGTCTCTGGGCTTGACGAGGCATTGTGTAGTCACCATTGTAGGTGAATAAAAAATATATGCTTTCTCTTCTGTAATATGCTTCTGTCAAATAGAAGGTGTTGAGGTTGTAGTGGTTGTAGTGGCCTTCTATGCATCCTTTGAATAGACTGTGAAGAGGATGAATTTTGAAATATGAGAGATTGCCTTGCGAAATGTTTTTGGTGGAACAATAGTCAGAACTACCTATGGTATCCTATAAAGTTGATCCCCAGAGTAATAATGATACTATGGGGTCAATACTCATAAAAAACATAACATTTCCACACATATGGTTGGCCCAAAACAACATCACAGACATCAAGAGGGGCAACATCACACACTATCTCATCCTTGAAGGGTTGGATGCCATAGGAAAGGCGACACTGTTGGCTGAGACCGAGATGTCCTCCCCGGTGAAGCCACCCAATGTTGTATTGATAAAGAATTAATCCTAACCCTAGCCTCCCTTGTATTGGATTTATACTTCACTAAAAAAAGGGGGACATCTATTAAGGTGACAATGGTAGTTGTTGAGTTAGGATTTTCCCAAACTACAGATTGTGCAATAACATGAACAAAACACTTTTAAGTCCTTAGGTGGGAGGTTGGTTTATGTAGATGGAGAAACGATTTTATCAAACCACCAATGTATTTGGTTCGATATATCATGGGTTGTTCAAAATATGTGTATGAACAAAATGTTATTCATCCTCATTGTTTCTCACCTTTAGAACCATCAATGTATAGCTTGCACAAATCCCTTTGGAATTTATTGACCAAGGTTTGAGGTGAAGACAAGTGGATTATCTAGAGGGAATATGTTATCTTCAAGATGATGCCCTTCCTTAAAGGTTATCAATAGTAGTTAGTTGTAGTTTGATTCAACTAAAACATGGTCATTCGAGAAGAATTTAACATTGTTGTGTCAAGGCCTTCAAATTTATGCTTTTGATGAAGAGAAGTAGGAAAACTTGACATTCTTTCTCAAGCTCTTCAATGTAGTGCTTTTGATGAAGAGAAGTAAGCTCGGGAAATGAAATTCTATCACATTATTAAAGTTGATGAATTTTGTTGAGCTAGAGGTGCCTAGATTTGCACCCTTTTACACTTGTTGAAGATATGGGGAAAACCTACTATGACCTTTTTAAGGACTTGGAACTCATGAAAGTCAGAGAAAAATATGTCTTCTATCAAAATATATCTCAAAGGTATCATTGACCAAGAGTTGATTCAAAATTAGTTGTCTACCATTATAAAATGGTTGGCCCAAAACAACATCACAAATATCAAGAGGGGAAACATCACACACTACCTCATACTTGAAGGGATGGATGCCATAGGATAGGTGACACTGTTGGCTGACATCAAGATGTCCTCCCTAGTGAAGTCACACAATTAATTAATTAATAAAAAAAATTACCTTAATAATTCAGTTAACTAAAGTAAATTCAAGAATAGAAGGCTTTGGATGATTTCAACACGTCTAGACACATAGACCTGTGCACAAATACATGTCTGATGCTACCACAAGAATCAACACTCCCTCTTAGTGAGGAAGGCATTTTTCACCTGATCCATATTATTTTTGGAATGAAATGAAAGCAAAGATATTACAATGAAATACACATAAACATTTCCAGAAATAGAGAAATAAAACAATACATGATTTCTATTAATGAAATAAATGTACAGAGACTGTAAAAATACTGAGTGCAAGACTCGCTAGATTGGTGACAGCTTTATCTCTGATAAAATATGTGACGACTACGCTTATTCACAAGAAGATGATTACAATGAGGTTATGAAGGCCTTTTTATGATAAACATGAATTCTAAAACCTATTGTTGGTGGGGTTGAATCTATTCCACCAAGCTATTGTCTCTAGGCTTGACGGGGCATTGTGGAGGCACCATTGTAGGTGAAGAACTTGACATTGTTTCTAAATCTCTTCAGTGTAGTGCTTTTGATGAAGAGAAGTAAGCTCGGGAAATGAAATTCTATCAGAATATTAGAGTGGATGAATTTTGTCGAGCTAGAGGTGCCTAGCTTTGCACCCTCTTACACTTGTTGAATATATGGGGAAAACCTACTGTTGGCGTGGTTGAATCTGTTCCACCAACCTATTGTCTATGGGCTTGATGGGGCATTGTGTAGGCACCATTGTAGGTGAAGAAAAAATATATTCTTTCACTTCTGCATTCTATTTCTATTGGATAGAAGGTGTTGAGGCTGCAGTGGTTGTAGTGGCCTTCTGTGCATCCTTTGAACAGACTGTGAAGAGGATGAATTTTTCAATATGAGAGATTGCCTTGTGACATTGTTTTGGTGGAACAATAGTAATAACTACCTCTGGTATCCTATAGAGCTAACCCCCAGAGTAATAATGATACTATGGGGTCAATACTCATAAAAAACATGATGTGTCCACATATATGGTTTGCCCAAAACAACATCACAGACATCAAGAGGGGAAACATCACACACTACCTCATCCTTGAAGGGTTGGATGCCATAGGAAAGGTGACACTGTTGGATGACACGGAGATGTCGTCCCTGGTGAAGCCACACAATTAATTAATTAATAAATAAATTTACTTTAATAATTCAGTTAACTAAAGTAAATTCAAGAGTAGAAGGATTTGGACGATTTCCACACGTCTAGACACATAGACCTATGTAGATATACCTATCTGATGCTACCACACGCATCAATACTCTTTCTTACTGAGGAAGGTATTTTTCACCTGATCCAGATTATTTTCGGAATGAAATGAGAGTAGAATTATTACAATGAAATACACATAAACATTTCTAGATATAGAGAAATAAAATTGTTGGCCCTTGGTTATGGAAGTAAGCGAAGATTAAGGAAGAAAAGATGAAATGTGAACCATGCGGAAGACACAATAACTGTTACTGGGTTGAAGTGAGCAAAAGAGCAGAAAATATGGAGCGAAGTAAAAGGAAGCAAGTCGTTGGATGAGGAGATTGAGGATGACAGATCAACAAGAAAGACGAATCGTGGACAACTCAACAAGAGGAAAAAACCACCGTTGGATGCTTTGGAGCACTGCGTGAGAAGGAAGGAAAGAAAGGCTAGCAAAGCCCTGAAAACGTGGGACAAGTTGACCTAGGGTTTTGGACACCTAGGGTTTTGGTATCTAGGGTTTTGACACGTAGATTTTTGCCTAAGGTTTTCGATGAGTGATTGTAATGTATAAATTAGAACCTAAATGAGGGAAGAGGGTTCGTTCTAGTTTTGTTGTTGGCATGAGCGATTATTGTGTGTGAGAGAGAAGTGCTAAGTGTAAGAGCCTTATGGTATTGTAAGATCTTCAGCTGGGTGTGGAGATCAAGTCCTGCAGCTATGTGCATAGGAGGGGGAGAGATAGAGAGAAGAAGAAAGAAGATCCACTAGCTAAGAGCCCAGACAAGAACTGTATGCTTCATCTTAATATATTATAAAGCAAAGTTCTGTGGACGTAGCCCTAGAGAGAGGGTGAACCACGCATATTTTGTGTTGTGTGTGATTGATGCTTTGTTCTTTGTCATTTGGTATACCGTTATTGCATTACTATGTTAGATCTGATAGATAGTTGTGCGAAATAGATATGGGCTAATAAGTGACATATAACTGATGGGTTGTTCTTGTGTTGGACCCACTTGATATCCCCTTGGTTGTAGACATCTCTGTCCTGCAACCCCCCCATAGCTACTTCGGGTGAGACTGCATCTACTTTGCAGGTGTTGCCGAAAGGGACGGTAGTTAGGGATTGTTGGTGCGCTCTTGGAGCTGAACCCTGGGTCTGCCCTTGTGCCAACAAATGGTTTCGTTGTTGGGGCCAGAATATTCTTGAGAGAATGTCAACATGGTTTCCATTGAAGACAGAGATTCAGAAGTGGATAGAAGACCGAGAAAAGGACTTCATTGAAGCCCAGAACAAGAACCCTAATCTTAGTATATAGGATTGGTTGGAGAGATATATCTTTATTGATATACACAAAATTTTCTTTGGAGGAATCCATCAGGAGCTATATGAGTGGCTAGCTAGGTTAGAAGATACCTAATTTGAGATCAGATCTAAGCCACCTGTGGTTTGGACGTCGACGCTGATCAAGAAGGTCAAGAGAGTTGATAACGTCGTGTCAAGAGAAGTAGATCATTGGTTTGATAGTACCATTGGAGGGTATATCGTCGAGTTTGTTGTTGATAGAGTAGAGTCATATATCCAAGCTGAGAGATATTTCTTTAAGGGACCCAGAGGAAAATTTTTACATTTTCTGAAGTTGAGGATCAAGATGCTATTGCATGAGAAGAACATCTTGAAGATACAATAGTTGGTCAGATTGGAAAAGGCTAATGTTCAAGAATTCAGATAGCGACAACGACACAAAGGTTGGACATACCCGCAATGTGGGAGAGCATTCAGAGAAGTTCATCTTGTGAACCTATTTAAGCATAACTACGGGGACGAGGGTTTCTACAGTGGAGAAGAGGCAGATCTGATAGACGAGGAGCATCAAGAGGAAGGGAAAGTTGAAGAACCTCACCGAGAAAAACCGAAAGCTTCAGAAATTGCACCGACTATCGAAGTGAGTACCGGTACTCTTCTTGTTGTTTCAGCAGCCTTAAATAACCAGAGTAATCTAAGTCATCAGAGCAATGTCACTAGTAGTCCATCACATACTCAGTCCGGAAAACTAGGAAGATCTATGGAAGACGAGATGAGGTTACCCACCTTTGGAGGAGACAAATTTGAAGACCCTGAACATCACTGGTTTCTCTACGAAGTTGTGTGGAGTATTAAGAATATCATCGACAAAGCTTTCAAAGGAGCTCATTTTAGTACCACCCTAAGAGATCACGCAATGAGCTGGTACATGAAATTTGTCCAAGGAGCTACACCTAAACCGATGAATGCCAATAAGACTTCGCTAATTTTTGAATTCAAGAAACCTACGTCAGAATCACAGTGCATTACAAAACTGAAAGAAATCAATTAGAGAATAGTTGAACCGGTATGGGAGTTTGATCAGATATTCAAGACCTTGATAGGCCATCTGAGTTTTCAAATCCCAGATGAGTAGAACAAGGAATGGTTCATTGTTTCCCTCTTACCACACATCGGAGTTCCTATGATGTAACAAAATATTGCTTCGCAAGCTGAGGTGCTAGAGATCTCCATGAAGTTAGAATCAACCCCTATGGGAGAATCCATCTCGGGTATGAGTCAAATCTTGAGTCAGCTAACTAGTTTGTCTTTGCAGGTCGAAGATATGAATAAAGGCAAAGGAAAAGATAAAAGAGAAGACATATGGTCTGTCAGATGAATATCAAAATGCCATGACAAGGAGCACTGTCCCCTATTCCATGAATACTTGGCCTCTGGATCTCCAATCCCTTTGAAGAAAGTCACCCTACCTTGGTGCGAGGTATGCAAAAACAAACATCGCCTGAGTGAGTGCTACTACATGCAAAAATATGTTAAGACACCCACAAATTTGTATTGCAAGTTCTGTAATTTTGTGCGACATGATGGTAGGGATTGTAGGGCTTACGATCTCATGCATGAAAGGTCAATGGATATATACAAAATTCAAGGCGAACTACAACAAAAAGGAAACACTACGTAGTATAACTCCCCTGGGAGAGGAAACTTCAACCCTCGTGGTGGATTCCGAAGAAGAGGAAGAGGAGGAGGTATGGGTCAAGGTCGAGGATAGATAATATATTATAACTACACACAACCTGAACACTTGGAAAGGGACTTTCAGAACCCTTGTACCACTTGCAACTATTGAAACTCCTTCGAGCATGTTATCGAGGAATGTCCAACATTTCTGGCTAAACTTCAAGAGAAACGGGGACCTCAACAGAACCCGCAGATACAATTGATCAAAGAATAACCTTGCGAAGAAGACCCTAGAGTCATTGTTATCACTAGATGAGGCATTGTTACAGGAGAAGACAGAATGACCCAAGGAAAGACTACAAAAGAATCAGGAATCAGGAAAGCTGCAGAGAAGACACAAACTTTTGATGCAAAGAAATAAAAACAAATGTTCGAGGAGGCAAGAAGAGAATTCAGGGGAGACCAAGGTTATTCATCAAAGACATGACCAGAAGTAAGAGAATGTGGAATGCCTCTAGAATTTGATCAATCTTCTTCACCCGAATATGGAAAAGAGGCAAGTAGACTTGTCAGTTTCTTGTATACATATATAGAGCTGATTAAAGATGAGAAAGCTATACAAGAATTGAAAATTTTGGTTAGACGGTATGAGATAAGTAGGGTAGATCCTTTACTGAATAAATAAATACATCAACAATCCAAGAAGAGAAGGAAAAATAAGGAACTACACCTGAATGCTCAGATTGGAGAATATGATATATTCTATGTGGTCCTCAACTTAGGGTCGGAGGTCAATGTCATGACGAAGCAGACCTGGGAACTGATGGGAAAACCTAAGTTGATCTATTATCCTATCAGGCTTAGGATGGCTAATCAACAGGCTATAAGCCCCTTCAGAATATTGGAACATGTCCCTATGGACATCAACGGAGTGAGGATGTTTGCAGACTTCGAGGTGATTGAGATAGTTGATGATAGTTGTCCTTACCCTGCGCTGTTAGGAATTGATTGGGCCTTCAATAATTCCACTGTGGTTGATTTAAAGAAAAGGCGAATGACGTTTGAAGGAGATGGCCTTAGGGTCATCACACCATTAGATCCTTATGAAGGTCAACGATACATTGAGCCCATCAGAGAAGAAGACCATGCATATGAACTAGAAAACATATACAAATTAACAACCAGACAACAAGATTACATTAATCCTACGATGGATGGAAATTTGAGCTGGCGAAGTGACAACGCATGTTCATTAGATTTAGAAGAAGCATTGGAGAATTGGTAGAAAAAAATGTATGAAGTATCTACAAGGATATGCGCTATATTAACCAGAGAAGTACATTGGATCACCACAACAGTAAGTAACTTACCCACCTTTGATGGTCTGAATCCTTTAGAAACCTTCTTGTCGGACTTTGAAGAAAGTGTACCAACACAACAACACTTGTTGGAAATGGATGAGGCCTTGAAAGAAACACCAACAAGATGGTGGGGGACACATAAAAACGACATTACAGAATGGGTACAATGTCGTACCTTGATGATCGCGTGGTTCTCAACACAAGTAGAAGGCTGCGAAGTTTGGTATACAAGACGAAGTTGTCCGAAGGACCATGTGAGAAGTTGCGAGGAAGCCTGGAGAAATATTCATCAAGAGTAGTGGGTGCACAAATTCATAAACACACTGGACATTATCCCTATCAATTGGTACCTTCAAGTAGAGTTGCGCCTCATCACTGCAGATTGGGAAGGTATGACTCAGAATTTTGTAACTACCTTCTTATTTGAAATTCAATATCCTATAGTAGATCAAGCATTACAGGGTATAAGACATAAATTCTTCGAGGAGGCACCTAGCCTCCCTTTGGAATGAGAAGAGGACAAATGGACCGAGCCTCTCTTGAAACTGCAAGGTTTTTACAACATCAATGCTGATGAAGACAATGATCCTAGGAAGGTGAACATCACAGAAACAGAAGGCCAGAGAGATGTGGAAGGACTAGGATTTGAGCTACCATTTATTGGACAACCGATCAAGATCAAGAAAGTCAATATTGGAACAGATAAAACACCAAAGCTTGCAAATGTTGGAGATTATTGGGACGCTGCTACTATTGACAAGATAACAGAGTTACTGCATGAATATCAGGACTTGTTTCCAACCAAGTTCACTGATATGAAGGGCATTAAGGGGCCTATGGGAGAAATGAGGATCCCTTTGAAACCAGATGCAAGACCAGTCAAACAGAGACCCTACATATTGAACCCTAAATATAAGGATAAAGTGAAGATTGAGCTTGACAGAATGATGGAAGTGGGAATTATAGTACCTGTCGAAGAATCAGAATGGATTAGCCCTATGGTGGTACAAGACAAGAATACAGGAGAGATCAGGATCTGTGTAGATCTTAGGAAGCTGAAGGATGCCTATTTGCATGACCCCTTCCCTACGCCATTCACTGATGAAGTGTTAGATAATGTAGGAGGTCAGGGGGTATATTCTTTTACAGATGAATTTTCAGGATACCATCAGATCCGGATTGCCAAGGAAGATTGCCATAAGAACACCTTTTCCACAGAATGGGGATCCTACCAATATACAGTAATGCCATTCGGATTGAAGAATGCACCAGCCATATTTTCCAGGGTGGTGGTCGAAGCATTCAAGGAGTTTCTACATAAATTCCTAGAAGCATATTTTGATGATTGGACTATTTTTAGTTTATTGAAGAATCATATTGAATGTCTAAGGCTAATGTTGGATAAATGTAGGTAGTGTCAAATTGCCTTAAATCCGAAGAAGTGCATCTTCTTATCACCATTTGGGGTGTTGTTAGGTCATATTGTATGCAAGCAAGGATTGTTGGTAGACCCATCTAAAATTGCCATTATAGTTGATCTGCCACCTCCTACTTTAGTCAAACAGTTGCGCACTGTGCTGGGACATACTGGATATTACAAGAAGTTCATTAAAGGATATGCCCAGATTACAGCACCCATGGAAAATATTTTGAAGAAAGATTGTCAATTTCACTGGATAGAAGAATGCCAATAGAGCTTTGACACACTGAAATAGAAAATGGTTACTGTGCCTATTCTGATTTTCCTAGATTGGAGTAAGGAGTTTCATGTGCATGTCGATGCATATTCTATTTCATTAGGAGTTGTGTTAACACAACCAAGAACATGAGACATCGACCACCCGTTAGACATGATTAGGAACATGAGACTACACCACCACTGAAAGAGAAGGGTTAGACACGTTGTATGCACTGCAAAAGTTCCACCACTACTTGTTAGGAGGACACTTTAAAATGTTTACTAATCACTCTGCGCTGAAATACCTAGTCAACAAGCCAATGTTGGGGGGAGGAATATTTAGATGGCTTCTGCTATTCCAGGAATATGATTTTGAGATCGTAGTTAAGACAAGGAGAATGAATAAAGGTCTTGATCACTTTTCGAGGTTGGAACACGGGGAAGAGCCCACTAGTTTGGAGGATACACTACCAGGTGCACAACTGCTAGCCAATAGAAAGGTTGATGACCACTTCATAGAGATAGTCCAGTTCCTATCAACATGAATGGCACCAAGTGAATATGCAATTCCCAGAAGAAACAACTGGTAGTGCATGCTGCATACTTTTCACTTATAGCGGGACAACTATACAAGATGGGACCTAATGAGATATTGAGAAGATTTGTTATGGAGGTAGAGTGACCATTGATCCTTGCCGATGATCATGAAGGCATCGCAAGAGGACACTACATAGGGAAGGAAACCATGCAGAATATTCTTAGGGCTGGCCTTTAGTGGCCTACTCTACATAGATATGCTAAGGACTATTATATAGCCTGCGATGTATGCCAAAGAGTTGGGAAACAGTCCAAAAGAGATGAAATTTCGTTAGCACCACAACTGACTTTACATGCATTTGAGAAGTGGGCCATTGACTTTGTAGGACCTATAAACCCACAAGGAAAGAGCACAGGAGCAAGGTACATAATTACTGCAACATAATATTTGACCAGATGGGCTGAAGCAAGAGAAGTTAAGGACTGTAGTGCCACTACAACTAAGCGCTTCATATTTGATGACATCATAAGTAGGTTTGGATGACCAAAGATCCTTATGAGTGATCAAGGCACTCACTTCATCAATAAGACCATTGAAGCCTTAACTGAGGAATTTGTAGTCCATCATCAGAAGAGCACGCCTTACCATCCACAAGCAAATGGGACAGTTGAAGCATTCAACAAGATCTTGGAGACAACGCTAGCAAATATTTTCAGTGTCAATAGAGATGACTGGGATTTAAGAATACCGGCGGTACTTTGGGCCTATAGAACCACTTGCAAGAAACTCACAATGCAGACCCCTTTTAAGTTGGTGTATGGTCTTGAAGTCATTGTCCCAATGGAACATTTGGTGCCAAGATTAAGAATTGTTGCCTTTACAGATATGGACGACACTAGCACTACTCAAGAAAGGCTTGCACAGTTGGTTGAACTAGAGGAAGACAGATTTATTACAGGATTCCATCAGCAGGTATAGAAGGAAAGAGAGAATGCCTACCACAACAGGCACATCAAGAAGAAGGCATTTAAACAAGGAGATCTAGTACTGGTATATGACAGTAAGTTTATAAAACATCCTGGGAAGTTCAGAATGCATTGGCTCGGGCCATATGAGGTGCTTATGCAACAGAAGGAGGAGCTGCACAGTTGAAGACTTTGAATGGAGAATGGAAGGAAGGATTAGTGAACGGGAGTCGGTTGAAATTGTACTGTGACAACCAGCTGCCTCACAGCTCTAAGTAAAAGCATAAGGAAAAGGGTCTAGGTACCAAGTGTAGTTGAAACTGGGTACCGGAAACAGAAAAAAGACAATCTTCACAAGGAAGGAGAGGAGGCATAAAACAGAAGGCAAAGGTTGCACTGTGTAGTCTAAATTCGAAGTCAAATCAAAGGATCAGATATGAAGTGCCTCGGGACGAGTCACAGGTGAGTGTTKGAGGTCTATTGKCCCTTGGTTATGGAAGTAAGCAAATATTAAGGCAGACAAGATGAAATGTGAACTGCGTGGAAGACACAATGACTGTTACTGGGTCAAAGTGAGAAAAAGAGCAAAAAAGACAGAGCRAAGTAAAAGGAAGCAAGTCATTGGACAAGGAGATYGAGGATGACAGATCAACAAGAAAGACAAATCGTGGACAACTCAGCAAGAGGAAAAATTCATCGTTGGATGCTTTGSATCATTGYGTGAGAAAGAAGGAAAGACAGGCTGGCGAAGCTCTGAAAACGMGGGACAAGTTAACCTAGGGTTTTGGACACCTAGGGTTTTGACACCTAGGCTTCGACCTAAGGCTATCAGTGAGTGATTGTAATGCATAAATAAGAACCTAGATGAGGGAAGAGGGTTCGTTCTAGTTTTGTTGTTGGCATAAGCAATTATTGTGTGACAGAGGGAAGTGCTAAGTGTAAGAGCCTTATGGTATTGTAAGATCTTCAGCTGGGTGCGGAGATCAAGTCCTGGAGCTGGGTGTGCACGAGGGGGAGAGATAGAGAGAAGAAGAAAGAAGACCAACTAGCTAAGAGTGCAGACAAGAACTCTATGCTTCATCTTAATATATTATAAAGCATAGTTCTGTGGATGTAGCCCTAGAGAGAGGGTGAACCACGCATATTTTGTGTTGTGTGTGATTGATGCTCTGTTCTTTGTCATTTTGTATATCGTTATTGCATTACTATGTTAGATATGATAGATAGTTGTGTGGAATAGATCTAGGATAATAAGTGACATATAACTGTTGTGTTATTCTTCTGTTGGACCCACTTGATATCCCCTTGGTTGTAGACATCTTTGTCCTGCAATCCCCCCATAGCTACTTTGGGTGAGACTGCATCTGCTTCGCAGGTGTTTCCGAAAGGGCTAGTAGTTAGGGCTTCTTGGTGTGCTCTTCGAGCTGAACCCTGGGTTTTCCCTTGTGCCAACAAAAACAATACATGATTTCTATTAATGAAAGAAATGTACAGAGACTGTAAAAATAATAAGTCCAAGACTCACCAGAATGGTGGCAACTTTATCTCTGAGAAAAGATGTGATGGCTATGCTCATTCGCAAGAATATGAATACAACGAGGTTATGAAGGCCTTTTTATGATAAACATGAATTCCAAAACCGATTGTTGGCGGGGTTCAATATGTTCCACCAACCTATTTTCTTTGGGCTTGACGAGGCATTGTGTAGGCACCTTTGTAGGTGAAGAACTTGACATTGTTTCTCAAGCTCTTCAGTGTAGTGCTTTTGATGAAGAGAATTAATCTTGGGAAATGAAATTCTATCACATTATTAGAGTGGATGAATTTTTTCAAGATAGAGGTGCCTAGCTTTGCACCCTCTTACACTCATTGAAGATGGGAAAAACCTATTGTTGGCGGGGTTGAATCTGTTCCACCAACCTATTGTCTCTGAGCTTGATGAAACATTGTGTAGGCACCATTGTAGGTGAATAAAAAATATCTTCTTTCTCTTCTACAATCTGCTTCTGTTGGATAGAAGGTGTTGAGGATGCAGTGGTTGTAGTGGCCTTCTATGCATCCTTTGAAAAGACTGTGAAGAGGATGATTTTTGCAATATGAGAGATTGCCTTGCAACATTGTTTTTGTGGAACAATAGTCAGAACTACCTCTGGTATCCTATAGAGATGACCCCCAGATTAATAATGATACAATGGGTTCAATACTCATAAAAAACATGATGTTTCCACATATATGGTTGGCCCAAAACAATATCACAGACATCAAGAGGGGAAACATCACACACTACCTCATCCTTGAAGGGATGGATTCCATAGGACAGGTGACACTACTGGCCGACACTGAGTTGTCGTACTTGGTGAAGACACACAATTAATTAATTAATAAATAAATTTACTCTAATAATTCAGTTAATTAAAGTAAATTCAATAGTAGAAGGATTTGGACATTTTCCACACGTCTAGACACATAGACCTGTGCAGAAATACCTGTCCAATGCTACTAATAGCATCAACACTCCCTCTTAGCGAGGAAGGTATTTTTCACCTGATCCGGATTATTTTCGGAATGAAATGAAAGTAGAGATATTACAATGAAATACACATAAAAATTTTGAGAAATAGAGAAATACAACAATACATGATTTCTCTTCTGCAATCTGATTCTGTCGGATAGAAGGTGTTGAGGCTGCAGTGGTTGTAGTGGCCTTATGTGCATCCTTTGAATAGACTGTGAAGATGATGAATTTTGCAATATGAGGGATTTCCCTGCGACATGTTTTTGGTCGAACAATAGTCAGAACTACCTATGGTATCCTATAGAGATGACCCCCAAAGTAATAATGATACTATGGGGTCAATACTCATAAAAAACATGACGTTTCCACATATATGGTTGGCCCAAAACAACATCACAAACATCAAGAGGGGAAACATCACACACTACCTCATCCTTGAAGGCTTGGATGCCATAGGACAGGCAACACTACTGACTGAGACCGAGATGTCCTCCCTGGTGAAGCCACCCAATGTTGTATTGATAAAGAATTAATCCTAACCCTAGCCTCCCTTGTGTTGGATTTATCCTTCACTAAAACAATGGGGACATCTATTAATGTGACAATGGTAGTTGTTGGGTTGGGATTTTCCCAAACTACAAATTGTGCAATAACATGAACAAAACACTTTTAAGTCCTTAGGTGGGAGGTTGGTTTATGTAGATGGAGAAACCATTTTATCAAACCACCAATGTATTTGGTTTGATATATCATGGGTTGTTCGAAAGATGTGTATGAACAAAATGCAATTCATCCTCATTGTTTCTCACCTTTAGAAACATCAATGCATAGCTTGCACAAATCCCTTTGGAATTTATTGTCCAATGTTTGAGGTGAAGAAAAGTGGATTAGCTAGTGGGAATATGTTATCTTCAAGATGATGCCCTTCCTTAAAGGTGATCAATAATAGTTAGTTGTAGTCTGATTCAACTAAAACATGGTCATTCGAGAAGAATTTAACATTGTTGTGTCAAGGCATTCAAATTAATGCTTTTGATGAAGAGTAGTAGGAAAACTTGACATTGTTTCTCAAGCTCTTCAGTGTAGTGCTTTTGATGAAGATAAGTAATCTCAAGAAATGGAATTCTATCACATTATTAGAGTGGATGAATTTTGTCGAGCTAGAGGTGCCTAAATTTGCACCCTCTTGCACTCGTTGAAGACATGGGGAAAACCTACTATGACCTTTTTAAGGCCTTGGAAATCACGGAAGTCAGAGAAAAATATGTCTTCTAACAAAATATATCTCAAAGGTATCATTGACCAAGAGTTGATTCGAAATTAGTTGTCTACCATTAAAAAATGGTTTTCCAATCCCAAGGCCTTGCTATTGTTTATTTTAACACTTCAACCCAACACCTGACAGTTAGCTCAAAATAAAATATCTTTATATAATAAAAGCATAGCTGAGTAATCAACGAAATATGCAATGGAAGCATAAATAAGGAAACCAAAAATAAATTACACAGAAACACCAATATGTTTTGGGTAGATAGACCTGGAAAAACCCCAGAGGGAAAACCAGTGTTGAGAATGATTTTATTATGCTAAAATTAGGGCTCCTGTAACAGGGATAGTGTCCCACTGAGAGAAATACAACTGCATACAAACCTGGAAAAGTATGACCTATAATTTCATTCTTTTTGAGGTGTAGGTGATTAGCCTTCTTGTGACCTATGTATGTACGCGATTGTCTCCACTATGATGCGTACAAGTACGAAAAGCTCCATACGATGAGACACTTCCCGGTTGCTTCCTATGACTAAAACCCACATGTGCTACCTCTGTTCTATCTTCTCCTTGACCTAATCTCTAGATGGAATTCCTTCTCCACCTATCCAAGATCTCGTATCACAGTCCTTATGATCCAGTCCTCTCGAAAGTAAATCCTCTACTCTCAAGAATCTCTAGTATCAAGTGTCTTCCTCCTCCTAACATTGCTTTTATAATCGTGAGTTATAATACATTTATAATATGACTTGAGATTTATATTGCATGCGAAGATTTCATATTACATGCTAAGTACTTTTAGTGTGTTCCTTAAATAACTCAATTAACTAATTACACAATTAATTAATTAATAAAAAAAATTACTTTAATAATTCAGTTAACTAAAGTAAATTCAAGAGTAGAAGGATTTGGACGATTTCCACACGTATAGACACATAGAACTGTGCAAAAATACATGTATGATGCTACCACAAGCATCAACACTCCCTCTCAGCGAGGAAGGTATTCTACACCTGATCTGGATTATTTTCGGAACGAAATGAAAGAAAATATATTACAATGAAATACACATAAAAATTGCCAAAAACAGAGAAATACAACAATACATGATTTCTATTAATGAAAAAAATGTACAAAGACTATAAAAATACAAAGTGCAAAACTCGCTAGAATGGTGGAAGATTTATCTCTGAGAAAAGATGTGACAGCTACACTCATTTGTAAGAAGATGATTACAATGAGTTTATGAAGGCCTTTTTATGATAAACATGAATTCCAAAAACCTAACCCTAGGAAATGAAATGCCAAAAGTCATGTGGGCCCCGTTGGGGTAAGTTAGTACATTAATTTCCCGAGATTGTAAATTTTGCATACAATATCCATTTTAGGTGCGTGATCACCTATTGGAAATGTCTTTTCGAGAACTACACATTATGCCATCAAAATTTCACTCTGTCTATAGTTTGACTATGGCAAGCCAAGAAAACACTGTTTAGATCCCCAAAACGGCCCTGGAAGTACAAAAGGATGTACTCACATGAAAACTTCCAAAATAATCCAGTTGGAATAGGTGGGCGGCCACCAATATCCATTTGGATGTTGTGTAGGGATTCGGGACAACCCCGTAAGTGCAGAACCTAGAATTACAAAGAAATGTCCCCATTACAGAGAAATGTGTTGAACTAAAAATTGTCAAGATGATCCATTTGGATTTTAGAACAGGTGGGTGGCCACCAATATACACCTAGATCAATGCTCCCTCATTAGGAAGTAATGGTCTCCATTGTGTTGAGTTCCCGAGGAAGAGGGGAAAGCGTTTCTGAATCTGAACCTTGGTGAGTTGCGTTCCTTGTTGGAGAAGTTGTGTTGTTTGGTCTATGGAAGGCTGTCACGAACCTATTGTTGGTGGGGTTGAATATGTTACACCAACCTGTTGTCTTTGGGCTTGACGAGGCATTGTGTAGGCACCATTGTAGGTGAAGAAAAAATATATTCTTTCTCTTCTGCAATCTACTTCTGTTGGATAGAAGGTGTTGGTGATGCAATGGTTGTAGTGGCCTTTTATGCATCCTTTGAACAGACTGTGAAGAGGATGAATTTTTCAATATGAGAGATTGCCTTGCGACATTGTTTTGGTCGAACAATAGTTATAACTACCTCTGGTATCCTATAGAGTTGACCCCCAGAGTAATAATGATACTATCGGGTCAATACTCATAAAAAACATGACGTTTCCACATATATGGTTGGCCCAAAACAACATCACAGACATCAAGAGGGGCAACATCACACACTACCTCATCCTTGAAGGGTTGGATGCCATAGGATAGGAGACACTGCTGGCTGGCACCGAGATGTCACCCCTGGTGAAGCCACCCGATGTTGTATGGTTGCGGGTGTGGTGTTGTTGACAACCCCAATTGTTTGACGACCTCAGCTGAGATGAGGTTCTTTTGGATACCACTATCAACAATGAAATGCAATGACGTCCCCTTCACCCACATTTTTAATGGAAGAGGCACTCCCCCTATTCAGGATTTACTGGTTCTTCTGGTTGAATTGTTGCGCTTTTGATGGTAGCACTAGTTGAAAATTATATTTCCATTTCTTTTAATTCTTGTTGGTGCTTATCAGATCCAAGGTTCAAATGGAGCTTTGTTAACTTATCAAAAAATCCCATGTTGTTCAAGTCCTCTAGCATGGCCCATGTATTTGTAAAAATATGTTAGTGGTTTTTCCCTAGTAAAAGGTTTTATGTTGATTAGGGATTCCAATTGTTCTCCCTAGTTTGGGTTGAGATATCTAGCCTCACAATGCAACGCTGGCCTTTTCTAGAGGAAAATATCAACTCTTATTGGTGACTTTATTTTCCATAAGATTAAACACTCATTTATTCTTAAGTTCGGATCTGTATTAAAGTTACCATGTCCATTGATGTGAAGGAATTCATCCTCATAAGGGTAGGATTCAAAAATATAAGGCAACCTGTTAGGTATATGAACTTGTCAAATACATGCATTAAATTTACCATGTCCAATGATTAGAAGGAATTCATCCTCATAAGGGTAGGAGACAAAAAGATAAGGAAACTGATTAGGTATATGAACTTCTCGAATATATGTATTGGTGTCAAATCATGAACGATCACATACATGATTGTTCATTGATGGCCCAATGTGACTCCCCACTAGTGCCAACAACTCAAGCCCCTTAAGCAAAAACAAGTCTCAGAGCAATAACGTTACTGAAGCTGGATGGACCCAAGTAGTGTGTTGGAAAAATAAAGAGGAATCTCATAAAACCTCAATGCAAAGGGATACAATTCAAACCAACTGATTTCATTTCAATAAATAAAGGTGGGGAATAGAGCCATTGATCATTAATTCAGAGTGAAAAATCACTTCCCAAGAGTGAATGGACTTTGAATAGGCGGAGTAAATAAATTATTGATTGAACTTCTAGCATTACTAACTAAAAGGAAAGTAGGTCGTTTTAGATACGTATTTTCAAGATTTCTCATCCTAAATCTCAGATCACCCCACATGTTTTCAAAAGCAAGTCATATATGTATTATCTTAAGGGGATGGACCCTCAACCTCTCTTTCTTTCCTAGAGGAACTAGATCTATTTATTTGATGACTCAAAAGAGAATTTCATTTATGTTCTTCAATGCAAAGGGCTATAATGCAAGCCAACCCCTGTAGGTCTCAAGGCCTCTAGTGGAAAATCCAATCAATCATGTTATTGAAGGTGGATGGACCCAAGTAGTGTGTTGCAACAAGAAAGAGGAGTCTCATAAGGCCTCAATGCAAATGGATACAATGCAAGTCAACCCCTATAGGTCTCAAGGCCTTTGATGGACAATCCAATGTTTCATTAAGTTTCAACCCCTACCCAACAAGGAGGGGGATAAAGGGCCCATTCCCTTCCTCTGCCACTAAACTCGCAGGTGGAGGACTTAGCATATGATCAATGAAAAGGGACAAAACCCATTACTTTGGATAACTAGCTCTTCTTGCAGAGAGCTACAAAATTTTGAAACTTCGCAATGCTTTCAAAGGGTTTGAGGATAATGAGAAAGACGATATTGTGGGTTCCCAAAGAATGTTACCTCATGGAATGTCCAAGGTCAGAGTTACCTTGGTAGAAAATATACAGTGCACCAAATAAGGACTTCAATTAGTAAAATATACATTTTTCATTTGAAAGAAGTCAAATTACCGAGATTCTATAAAGTATGACTTAGTTTCTATAATATAATCATACCAATGGGAGGGGTGGAGTTGCCACCCTTTTGTTTCCTTCTTTGGATTTTGTTATGGTTGGGTGGGGCGCATATCCTTCTCAAACACTGGGTTGGTGGGCCTTTGAATGTAGATGGTGGTTTTGGGGGTTGGCCAACATATATTCCTTGATCTAATGACATAGTTGAAAAACAAACATTTTGGGGTGGATAGTTATGGATTGCGAGAGGTCCTTTATCTAGTTTGTGGAGATTTTAACATGGTAGAAAAGTAGGTGCACATGGAAAGTACTCCAACAGTGAAATTCCACTTAGAGAGAAAGAACCCTAGGTATCCTTAAAGCCCTCCCTAGGGCTTATCCCAACACCATGACCCTTCAATTATTTACCTGGAACAATGTTTGAAAACCCCATGAGAGGGTTATTCAAAGGCTTGAAAAACCCATGCTTTTTGAACTGTTACCCCCCATTTCTAGGGGTAACAATAGAGATGATGTCTCAAGGCTCACAAGTTGAAGACATAGAGTGCTAAGAGAAATTTGAGCAAACATATCCCCTCTTCTTACCACACATCACCATTGATCGACAACAGTAGTGCCCACCACACCAACCTAGCCCACATAGGACAACAAGTCTTACTACATGAGGTAACAAGTCCAATCTCATGGTAAGTGTCATTCTAATAATTGAAGCATTTGAAGATGTTGCAAAGGGTCCTTTCTTGATTTTGAAAACATTTTCTTTGAAATTATTCCTTTTGCCTCATTTCACCTTGGTGGTTGACATGTTTTCCTAGTAAGCGGGTCACTCTCGGGAAAAGGGTTTCTACTAGGGGTTCTCTTTGAAGGTTCATCATACCATTACCATCCATACTTACCACTTTGCATTCTTATTCCCCTCTGTTTCCTCATATTTTTGGTTTTCAAATTCATTGACCCAAATAAGGGTTTATACCTCATTTCAGGGGAAGAAGGGGTTGAAGGCCCATAGGTGTTGTAACTAGAAAAATATAAGAGCCATAAATTATCCTCTAGATTATTTCCCTAAGGTACTGAGAGTAATGAAACACTTCTCCATACAAAATTCAAGGGCTTGTAAAAAAGGAAAACACACAATTAAATAAACGTCCCGCTTGTTGAGGAAATGCATTTGTGGTGTCTTTTACTTTCCTTGCACATGACACTTTATGTGTTGCTATATTCAAGTGATATTGCGGTTCTCCTTACTTTCCTTTCACATAACACTTAATTTTTTGGACCAAATCAATTAATGGAAAATGAAAGGCTTGGAAAAAATGTTGCACTGCAAAAACGAATGTTGCACACCCTCTACAAAGGCACCCATAAATGAGACAATATGAGCCCTTATATGTCAAGAAACCCCATGCCCAAAATTCATAGCCCCATCCATGTCATACTCTTCTACATGACTTAGAGAGGGTCTTCTTTGGAAACACTCCTTGACTTGGGGATTGATCTACCCAATAGGGAACCATGACAACCCTCCCATACTTAAATTTGGAAAGTTGTATAAGGTATTTGAGCATCTGTTTAATTTGAAAAGGGGGGATTTAATGCACATGTTTGGGTGGTTCTTTTATTAAATATGGCTTAATTGAAATGATACATGTGACTTGTGTACCCTTGAAGGGCGTACTTGCTTGTATTTGTGGGACCTTTCCATGTGTAAGCTATTCAATGGAGTATTGTGCCATTTTGACCTTCATAGGGGGTTGGAAACCCCAAGGATGAATGCCATGCACCACAGGATGGGAAGATAACCCAAGAGAAATTGCATACTTGAGATGATGTGCATTACCTTTGGAGGCACTTGGATACCACTAGGTGATGGCATGATATCCCTTTCCACTTGGATGTTGGCCTTTGGAGGCCCAAGACGTCCAAGTCTTGCCATCATGAGAGAGGGTAGGGTTTGTGGGATCGATGGTTCTGAAAGAGAGATGATGTGGTTTGAAGAAGGAATATGCATGACATGACACTCCATAGCATGATAGATGTGTTGATATTATGGTAGCTGCAGGAGGTATTTACCTCCACGTGTAACCCTGATGAGAATAGAATGTTCTAGGAAGCAAGAAGTAACCCTAAAGCATTGAACATAACCCTAGAAGACAAGTCGGCTCAAGGAAATAATTAATATTAAGTATTTAGTCTCCAGAATGAGAAGTCGGCCCAGACAGCTCAGGAACCAGTATAAATACAAGTAGCCAAACCTCATTTTTTACACACTACTCAAAATTGCAGCTGGGAAGAAGTGTTCACTGCAGGAACTGGGATAGTGAGCAAATTTGGGGAGCAACTGCAACCGACAACTGTCGCAATCTAGTTTCCTGGTTTAGGCTCAAACTTTCTATTGGTTATGGTTGGACTTTCTGATCATTCTTGCTTATCTTTATGCATCAACCTTGGTTGGATATTGGTTTGCTTCCGAAATCATTCTCTGTCAAGGTTAAGGTGCTTGGGGGTGGCTTCGGCCTATGGTTGGGTGACAATATTGCTATATTTTCTATGGTTAAACGAGCACATCCATTATATTCTAACAGGTTATGGGCCCACACTATCTTCAGATAGTCTAACAACTGGAAGATAGATTGGGAGGATTTTCTTAGTTGCAATTGCAGCCAGTTCTTGTTGTAGCAACAAAACCCTAACCCTCTCATTGAGGCACCTTAAGTGAAGAGATTGAACTAATTTTTTTTTTGGATAGCCTAGTGCACCCTAGCTTAGAGCACCTCCTGGTATTCTCAGCAAGATAAGATGGCAAGTTTGAGTTTTTGGTCAAAGTCAAAGGTTGACCAAGTCAAATAAGTTATGACTTACTCTATGAAGTCAGAAAACAAGTTAAAAGGGGCTTATAACTTTAGAGCATGGAAGACAAGGGTTAACCTCATCCTTGCTAAGAATAAAGTGTTGGATATCGTGAAAGGAAAGATCATGGAACCACATTTCGAAGAAGGAAAAGAGAAGGAACCTCAAAACATTGAAGTTGTGGAGAAGTTCAAAGACAATGACATCAATGCCATGAGTATCATAGTGCACTCTATAAAATACCACTTGATACCCTACATCTCCCATCTTGACTCATCTAAGAAGATGAATGGTGCCCTAACAAACCTCTTCTCAGTCAAAAGCATTGGACAAGTAATGAGTCTGAAGAATGAGCTCTATGACATGAAAATGAATGATGATGGTAGTATAACGTCGTACTTTGTGAGAATCTCTCAGTTAAGAGATCAACTACAAGCTATTGAAGAAATCATTTTAGAGAAGGAACTGGTAAATATAGTACTCAACGGTCTTCCCAAGACATGGGATGTATTTTCCTTAAGAATGAACACAAGGAAGGAGTATCCTACATTTGAAGAAATTTTGACTTGATGTGCACAAGAAGAATCAAGGATTAGTGCAAAAGAGAAACCCCAAAAGGAATACGATGATCAAACCTTCACATCAAGGTTCGAGAATTTCAAGAATAAAAGGAAGTTTGGCTCTAAGAAGAAATCAAATCAATAGAAATATATGTCAAAAATACAATTCTTCAATTGTCAAAAATATGGTCACTACAATAATCATTACCACGAGTTAAAGAAAAGGAAGGAAACACATGAAGCATCAGTTGCCTAAGAAAGTAAACCCTCAAAGAAGACCAAGCAGGATAAAACAAACTTCTTCTTCTAAGACAAGGTAACAATATTCTTCATAGTTCTTGTACATACCATGTTTACATAGTTTTTGTACATATCTTGCATATCTATTTCTTAGAAGATAAAATGTTCAAAGAGAAAAAATACCTATGGAAGAATAACAAGATAAGGATTGATATCATGATGACTCTAAGACAATAAATGCACATAGAAAGATGAAGTACATTGACAATCCTTGGTAACAGTTCATGTGGAAGCTACTAACATAAGTAACACCTACAAGATAAGCCAAAATCAGAATCAAACTTGAAGAAACCTGGAAGAAGTAAAAACAAAAAGAAGTCAACAATCGAGAGGAAATTGGGAAAAAGATTTGAGACACTTTGCAAAAGGCAATAAGTATGCAGACGGAAGTGTGGAATTTGTTAGATGGAGGGAGTCGATTACATAATTCCAAAATAAGAGCATGCATTCATGCATGCCGCAAGGATTAGGAGGGAGCTAATCCTAAATAATATGATCCAATGAAGATGATGAAGTATCTATCCATGGTAGCAACCGTGAAAAGCAGCACATGTTCAGTGTGACTTTATAAGAAGTCTTCTTCGAAAAGAATCCTTAAAGTATCCCTGGTTTTCCATCCACATCCATGATCCTATGATGAAAGGAAGAAGCCAGGATCTTCAAGACATGGAATCTATAGAAAAAACCATGGACCCAAGAGCTAAAGAGAAACATGAAGAAGAACATGAATATTCCAAGAGAGAAAGAAAATCCAAAACAACCAGTCATTATATCAAGAATCAAAAGACTACCAACTTGATCTGAACTCTATAGAAGCAATCAAGCAGAAGAAATGAAAGTTGTGATGAAGAAAAATGTATGGAATACTTATGAATGAAAGAATTAAGAGATCCAGAACTAAAGGTTCTCCTAGATGGAGGGAGAGGACTATGATGATAGCTTGTTCCAGACATGCTTCTACCCGAGACATTATATCTCTTGCAATATCCATGGGTTGGAGTTTACATCATATGAATGTAAGGAATGTTCTCCTCAATAGAGTAATTGAACAAGAAGCATATGTAGAGAGACCTCAATGTTTTGAGTTATACCAGAAAGAGACTCTTGTATGCAAATGGAAGAAGACAACTTGGTGGAGAGCCTCCATTGCACAACAAAAGCGTGGTGAAAACTTTCTATAAAAGAGATATTGTATCATCATGATTACTCAGAAGTCCAGGATGATGGTTTGCTAATCCATGACAAACTCTCATGATGACAGAAGAAGTACCACTTGGATATGTTCCAGGTTGAGCCTTGCCACAATGTTATGAGCTAGAAGGAAACAAAAGAATTGAATCCAACTATGATATACTATAATGATCAGAGCTATATGAAGCCTTCAGACAAAACCAGTGTTCCAGAAAGACCAAAGTACATTGAAATCAAGCATTACATTCCCCGTGATGAAGTCCATAAAAGAGAAGTGATTCTCCAATATCTATCTCCACAGATGAGCAGATAACATACATTTTGGTAAAGCCTCTATCTAAGATGAAAGATTTTGTGTACTCAAGAAACAAACTGAAGCTCATGGAGATGAATTCCTTATTAAAAGGGAATATATGACTCCCAGGTTGGGAGGGAGCACTGATGTGCTATTGATTTATGGATAGTCATTTTTCAAGTTCGAAAAATGGTCCAGGATGAGTATTTCCTTTCCAGTTCGGAAAGTGGTTTGAGATTTTTGACGGACATGCATTTTCCAGTTTGGATGGATTTTTCGATGTATTGTTGATGTACCATAGATAACGATTTCCCTTGTGGCCAGTGTGGGGGAATGGTCTAGGACAATCTCTCTTCTTGGAAGTCACTCTCAGTAGTGGTCAAGAAGACTGGTCTTCCTCGCCGAAGAGTCATTATTTCAAAGCTCACAGTTGTGAGCAGTTTCGAAGAATGGTCCATTTTGGAGGTTGGTGCAGGACAGTAATTTCCTTAGGAAATGGTCCAGATAGTCATTCCCTAGGGAATATTCATTCTCTCCAGGTTGCACTTTGTTTAGTGTTGGAGGAATGGCCCAGATAGGTGAATGGTCCAGGTTCAACAATCAGGTACAAACATTCTCTAGGGCAGACTCATTCTCTCCAGGTTGCACTTTGTTTAGTGTTGGAGGAATGGTCCAGGCTCAGAAATCAGGACAATTATTCTTCTATGCTTGAGAAGAATAGTCCAGTAGGTCATGACTGATGTTTTACCTTTTGAGGGCATATGCTCTTCCAGATCTCACAGATGTGAGTGAAAGAATGGACCAGATGATTCCGTTTATATCATGACATTATTTTTCTGTGCAGGTTGATATAAGATGATATGATTTCTATGGAGACTGTATGTATCTGGATAGTAGATGTATGCTACTGTGGTGGATGTGTTCCACTGGTTGTGACTATGTGTCAATGTTTAAGTAGTTGGGTGTTACTTGGTGTGGTAGTGTACCATTAGATTGTAGTTGTGTACTACTATGGATAGACACAGTTGTGTTCTATTGAATGACATTGTTCTAATTGCCGTGTAAACTATCAGTAGTGTTGAAAATGATTATCAGCTAAATGGATGATCAATGTACTGATGGACAAACATTCTCCAGATGGAAAATGATCCAGGACATTTATTCTTATAGGACATATGCCAAGATTAGAAGAATGGTTTTTGTATCACTCCTTGAAGTGAGTGACTTATTCAATATCATGTCTGATTACTCAGATGGAGTATGGTTTCGAGAGATGATGTAGTTGATGTTTTCAAATGACACTGATAGTGATGATGGTGCTCATGATCTAATCATGATATAGTCTATACGACTATGATGATGCTACCGGTTGAATGGTATGTTTGTGGTCAAGACCAATGTCTTCAATACCTCTCTAGCTAGGAGGAAGTGTTGATATTATGGTAGATGCGGGAGGTATTTACCTCCACGTGTAACCCTGACAAGAATATAATATTCTAGGAAGAAAGAAGTAACCCTAAAGAATTGAACATAACCCTAGAAGAGAAGTCAGCTCAAGGAAATAATTAATATTAAGTATTTAGTCTCTAGAATGAGAATTCAGCCTAGACAGCTCTGGAAATAGTATAAATACAAGTAGCGAGACCTAATTTTGTACACACTGCTCATAATTGAAGTTGGGAAGAAGTGCACACTGCAGGAACTGGGCTAGTGCGCAAGTCTAGGGAGCAACTGCAGCCGGCAGCTACTGCAATATGGTTTCCTGGTTTAGGCTCAGACTTTTTGTTGGTTATCATTGGACTTTCTTATCAGTCTTGGTTATATTTATGCATCAATCTTGTTTGGCTATTGGTTTTCTTCCGGAATCATTCTCTTTCAAGCTTAAGGTTCTCAGGGGTGGCTTCGGCCTATGGTTGTGTGAAAATATTGCTATATTGTCTATGGTTAAATGAGCACATCCATTATATTCTAACAAGATGGACACATGGCATATGGATGCCCAACGACTTGCATATAGAGGCTTAATGTCTCACTTTTGAGTCTTAGTGTCGCCCTTTAAGGTGTGACGTTTCCTATCTAAGGGATTTAATTTATGTAATTTTATATTTTTAAGATGTAAAAGGAAAATAGAGGAGGTCAAGCTCCTTATAATTTATTCTTGTTATTTTTAAGTGGACAAATTGGTTTTAGGTGACCTCATATAAATAGAGGTCACCTCACTTTCATTTTTTCATCATCACTTGAGAATTACATAACATTCTTGGATGAAATTTTCTCCCTACTTGGGAAATTCTATCTCTCTCTTCTTTGGTGTATTTTGGATGGAATACTTATCTATTGGAGGAAAAAGGATAGCGCTATCTCTTGGATGCTTATTTTTTGGCAATTGATAAATGCGATATCAAAGAGATTGAATTGTTCAAGTTGGGAAATTGATTTTACATGCTTTAAGCTATATTTTCTCCTAAGGGCCTCTTAATTAGCCAAGTGATCTAGATATTGTAATAATATTTTAGCTACAACTAATAGGGATTCAACAAACTCACTCTCTTTCATTCGTTTACTCACTCTTATATCGCTGAAATTCACTTGTAAGCCTTGGTAATTGTTATACTGTTTATAAGTTATTGTTTGGGTGTTTTCCTTATTGATTTTAGTGGCTAGAATTTGGTGTTGTAGAAAAAAAATTCTACAGCCATAAGGTTGTTACATGTCTTGCTGATAACACTCAATAACAACCCTATAATTGCTATCAAATTCTTGCTCTAATCATTGGAAATTTATCTACTTGTTGCTAGCTTTATTTCCAACATCTTTCACTTGATTTTTGATGATATGATTTGTAGATCTTATAATCTTTTGACTATTGATATATATATTTCCATACTACTGCAATTTGGGATAGAAAATTTACTTGTTGAATCCCCACTGATTTTGAGGCTTGTATTATCATATATTGTCGTGTTTTGGGAAGGTTTGACATTGTTTTGCATATACACTACCTTGGAAACCAATTACCATCACACAAGAATCTTTCCCGATCCTCTTTTTCATATTTGACCTTGATCTATAGGGTCACTCTTCAATGACTTTCCATCTTCCATCGCAATCCCCCTAGGCTCACCCATAAACCTCCCTTGTGTTGGATTTATCCTTCACTAAAACGAGGATGATATCTATTAAGGTGATAGTGATAGTTGTTCCTAGTTGTGTCACACATTCTTGGATTGGGTTGGGATTTTCCCAAACTACATATTGTGTGATAACATTTTGGCATTGCTTTGAGGGAGGATTTTGAATCCTTTCCAACTCTTAATGATACTTGGAAATTTATCCCAAATCCCTTTCCTAGCTTGCATGACAACTCCACCCGAGGGAAGTTTCCTCTCCCCATTTGATGAACTTTCGCTCATTTGGTGAATCCACAACCTAAGAATACACATCCCCCTAACACCCTTCCCCAAGTGATCTAGATGAATATCGATGGCTACCCACCTATTCCACTAGCTCAAAACATGGGTTTCCACCTTGGTAGTTTTTCTACGTTTTTTTGGGTCTTGAACTTCTGAGGCCATTTTGAGTCCCTAAACGACAATTTTTGGGCACAACAATGCCCATACAATACCCATGCAATACCTAAAACATTTTCTAATCTGAATGTAATACGTACACCTCGACTATAAATTTTCGATGAGGTGTAGAACACCCCAAATGAAGATCATATGTAACATACTTGACTTGAGAGTTTCTTTGTGTTTATATATTACACACTCAAGGTTAGGGAAAGCAGTGATATCCAGGTGAATTACAACATATTCATAGATCGTGTATAATCAACACATCTTATGGTAGTAAGTAATCAAGTCATATCATTACATAGTTTTAAAGCATAAGCCAAGTGCATTCATTAAACAATACCAACAATACCAAGGGGTCCATGCATATGAAACACCTTCAAATAAGAAATAGTAGGTCTAGTCAAAATGGAACATTACAATAATTGAGATTTAAATATCCTCATAGATTAAACTAAAAAATATATATTATGTATCAAATTAAGAATTATTGAAAAGAATTATAAAATTAATGAAAGGAAAATTATATTCATTATTAAAATGGTGCAAAGTCGAAATGTCTTCCCAATATTAAAATGAGTGTGATATTCTTAATAAAAATTATTAAGTCGATTAAAGGGATTTTAGCCATTATTAAGCTAATGCAAAGTTCAAGTATTTATGACAATATAAAGTGAGTCATTGTAAAAAAAACGTTAAGTAGAATTGGGATTAAAATCTCTTTACATATCCAACATAAAAGTCAAGTTACGACCTCAGGAAGTTGATGTATCAACTACCCCCATCGGGGCCCACAAACCTTTTGAAGTTTCATCTTCTGGGTTCAGGGTTTTGGATTTTCTTTGTGTTAAAAATGCCTTTGGAGACTCATTGTAAACATCATCATATTCTTTTGAATGAGAATGTCGATCACATCTCTTCTCAAAGATAAGTTGCCACCATTCTAGTGAGTAATTCACTCTGTAATTTTACAGTTTTTGTACATTCTCTCATTAATAAAAATTGTGCATTAGTGTATCTTTGTGTTTATTGAAATATCTATGTATATTTTACTGTTATATTTCTTCCTTCATTTCATTCTCAAAATAATTTGGATCAATGGTATCAGAGCACGCTACTCCTTTTCATTCCGTGTGCATGTCCTCGACAAGGTCAGGGTATAGAGAGTTGGGTCTTGAGCCAGTTTCTCTTGAGTACAACCACACTCTCCAGCCCAAGCAGCCTCCCATGGTGGAAGAGAAGAGGAAAAAGGGAGCAAAAAATCCCATCAAGATGTTGCTCATGGAAGCCCTCACGCAACAGAGGAATGAGATGTTGGAGAATGTTTCCCAAATCCTTCAATGATTGCCAACAATAATAGGCATGTATTCATCAAGTAGTCACTTTGTAGACACTATCCCATTCAAGGTACAAKTTAATTTTGATATTCCCATATTTGATGGTCAAATCAATGCAGATGCTTTGGAAAAATGGATAAATTTGCTAGAAGGTTRTTTCTTTGTTCACAATTTTTCTGATAGAGAAAAGATCACCTTTGCACTCCTTARGGCTCTCCCTCATGTCAAAAATTGGAGGGAAACTTACTAGGAGAAAATTTACATAGAATATTCTAACATATTTGGGGCTGCGCCCACTTGGTATTTTTTTATGGATGCAGTTAAGGATTAATATTACCCTATGGGAAACTATGATGACCAATACATGATATGGAACARGTTGCATCAAAAGTGAGACCAAATAGTGCCATAGTTCACAAATACCTTCCATACCTTGAGCACCAAGATGGATATCAAAGACTCTGAGCGACATCTTGTTCTGAAATACCACGGAACTCTACACGGSTACATCCAAACCAAAATGAAGTTTATGTACATCTAATCATTGGGAGCCACTTATAGATATGTTGTCAAAATCGAGCAGAAACTTAAGCTGCAAAACAAACAAGAATTTGGGTCTACAAATCCACAACAACCAAAGTATGGTAAAGACAAACCTAACTCACAGAGTGGTCAACCTCAAGAAAACCAGTCCAATCCACAGGAAAAGAAGAGAAATGGGAAGACGAAGAAGCACACTAGGAAGTGGTGCGACTTCCACAAAATCCCTTGGCACAACACCATTGAATGTCGTTCAAAATAATCATTGGTGGCAGAGCTCAAAGAAAATGAGTCAAGCCTTGAATCAGACTTTGATCCAAACCATAATAAAAGGAGTCAGATAATTGATGCAGAACCCACTGCTACTGTCGCAACCACAATAATACAACCAAAAGAACCAGAGGATCCTGAGGAGGGGGAGTGTCTTTTTCATTCACATATGTGGGTGAAGGGGACCCCATTGCATTTTATTGTTGATAGCAGAATCCAGAAGAACCTCATCTCAACAGAGGTCGTCAAGTAGTTGTAGTTGTATTTTTCGACAACACCACACACGCAACCATACAACATAGGATTGCTTCACAAGGAACAAGATCTTTGTGTTAGCAAACAATGTTGTCTGTCATACGACATCAATCTCTTCAAGGATGAGGTACTTTGTGACGTTTCCTCACTTGAATTATGTGATGTTCTATTAGGATAGCCATATATGTGGAGGTGTCACATTGTTTATGAGTCTCAACCTTGTAGCTTCATTGTTATTCTGGGGGGTCATCCCTATAGGATACTAGAGGTAGTTTCAAATATTGTATCGACAAAATAGTGTCGAAAAGTAATCTCTCACACCACAAAGTTTAGCCTCTCCACGATCTGGTAAGAAGGCGAACAAAATGAAACTGCAACCACTACATCCTCGACCCAATAAATTTCTATCCAATAAGAGGAAGATTGTAGAAGGCCACAAAAATATCGTTGCTTCACCTACGAGGGTACTTCCACACTGTCCAATCAAAAAAAGTTATAACATAACCCTTTATACTCCTCATGTTGCATCTTCACCGATAGATTCCTCCCACACTCAGGTATATCATGCATCTAGATCAGTTGAATGGATCCAACCCCTCCAACAATAGTTTCATAACATCCTTCAACAAGCTAAGCAAGTCAATTTCTACAACAAGGCAAGCAGCTCACCAAGGTGTAGATTCAACAAAAGCTTCCCCATCTCCCATGGGAACTTGATGCAATGGGGACCATTTATTCCTAAGGGGGAAGGATTGATCCAGATGGATATCAGTGGCCACCTACCTATTCCACTAGCTCAAAACAAAGGTTTCCACCTTGGGAGTTTTTCTACATTTTTTTGGGTCCTGAACTTCTGAGGCCATTTTTAGGCCCCAAATGACATTTTTTGGGCATGAAAATGCCCAAATATTTGCAAAGGAATCGTCTAGGAAAACCAGAATATTTACTCCTCAGCTATACCTTTCTAACAAAGTATAGAACACCCTAAACATAGATCGTATGCAAAATTTACACCTTCATGAAGTTGGCATATCAACTACCCCTATCGGGGCCCACAAACCTATTGACGTTTCATCTTCCCGGGTTAGGGTTTTGGATTTTCTTTGTGTTAAAAATGCCTTTGGAGCCTCATTTTAAAAATCATCATCTTGTTACGATTGATCATAGCCATTACATCTCTTCTCCTAGATAAGATGTCACCATTCTAGTGAGTCATTCACTCTATAATTTTACAGTTTCTTTACATTCTCTCATTAATAAAAATTGTGTATTAGTGTATCTTTGTGTTTATTTCAATACATGTGTATATTTTACTATTATATTTCTGCCTTCATTTCGTTCTCAAATAATACGGATCACTAAGGAATATTCAATCCTTCCAAGGTTTACCAAAGAAGGCCTCCTCATAATTCCCCTATTGTCAAAAACGTGTTTCAAGGTAACCTTCCCCTCACCTGAATGGCTCATTCATTGTATGGAAACCTTTACAAGAATTTGAATCTAGCTACCATCCCTAGTCATCACAATAAAATGCCCAAATAATCTCACAAATGGTTGCCAAATTTCACTTGGAACAACATTATCACACCTGAAGAGCACCTTGAATCTATTGGTGTGGCCAATGAAGACAATAGTGTAGAACATGAAGATGTTCCAATGAAGCTATTAGCTATGTCTCTTGATGAAGATGCTAAAAAGTGGTATAAATGCTTACCTAAAAATCACTTGGCATTTTATGAAGCTTTCACTAAATTGTTCAAGGAAAGATGGGCAACAAAGAAGGATAGAAGAATTATATTGATGCAATTCAATCAAATCAAAATGGAAGAAAATGAAACAATGAAGGTGTTTGAGTATATATTTGACAACTTACACAGCCAAATCCCTAAGGAATTATGTCCATCAGATGCAGTGGTGCTCCTCCTCTACTTGAATTATTTGGAAGGGAAGCTTGGTTTTATTCTATAATAAAAGATGCCTAAGAACTTGGCAAAGGCCAGAGAATATAGTATTCATATTGAGGAACATATTATCATCTCAAAGATCGAGCCTTTTCAATTCCCTCGTGCTAAGACATAACCAAAGATGAAGAATTAAACCAACACCTCCCAGGATCCAATCACACTCATAACTCAGAAGTTGGATCAAATGAATACTCAGTTCTTATAGAATCATAATCATATCATGAAAAGGTTGACAACCTTAGAGAGGTATCATCATGCCTCGAGACCTCAGTTTTTCAGGCTATAAAATGCAATTTGGAAAGCAAGGCCATAATAGGAAGCAAAGGCATCTGATACCTTAGATCCGATTGGGATGGTCAACTTGGAGGGATCATCATGGTTTTTTCCTTTCCAGGGACCTCGTTCAAATATTGAATGTTCGAGACATATGAAAGAAGAATAAGATCCAAGAACTATGGAAAAATTGAACTTCATTGGCACAGTTTCAACTCTTCATGATGAAGAGAACATCGATGTCACTGAGGAAAAACTTGAAGAAATCAGGAAGAGGGTGGCTAGAAAATTTTGGTTGGAAATTTTGAACCAAATGGATGAATATCTACAGTATAAGTTGAGAAGAAAGGAAATATTGACACACTCATGGAGAAACAAAGTGCAAGCCTCACTACATCCAACTACCAAAGAATTTCATCCACCTCCTCCACCACCAGTTCATGATTTGCTTCCACGACATCCACCATCATATGAAGAGCTTCTTCTAAATATAGATGTACCCGACATGTTGGGAAAGATGAATATGTTGGTACTCATGGTAGAAATGTGCAAGATTCATTCTATAAGAAGAGAAGTTTTGAAGGAATTAAAGGTACAAGATGAAGCAAGATATCCTCCGATCATCCTAAATATTATGTATCATGGGATCCAGGGAGAAGAGTCTCCCCCTTTTTATCTTTCCTTGGGAATAAATGGTTTCCATTTGAATAATTGTATGTCATATTTTGGAGCCTCGACAAATGTGATGTCTCTGAAGGTCATGAAGCAACTCGGTTTGCAGACAACTTTCCCTTATGGAAATTTTTTTGGCATTGATTCAAGAAAGGTAAAGGTGTATGGTCTCATAGAATATGTGGAGGTATATATACAAGACTTCCCTCACATCAGTCTCGTTATGAACATATTTTTGATTGATTTTCAAGATGCTTGGGGCATGCTCTTGTCAAGGAGTGGGTCCGCCACCCTTGGTGGTTTCCTCGGTAATGATCTCACTCACGCACATATTCCTATGGGAGATGGAACTTTTTATATTCTATATAGTCAACAGGTGGTCAAGAAGCACGTAAAGGAAACGAATCACCATGAATATCATAGTGATTGTGAGTATGATGTAGCACCTCAGATCATTGAGTATGATTCTTTGTATTTTCATTTTGCACATGAATATTGTATTGATACTTTACTTCCTAAGACAGACATGTATATGGAGAATATTTTGGACTACAAAGGAAAAGATCCAGGATCCATCAAAATACTCAAGAAGGGTGACAATGAGAAAGAGAAAGAGCGAGAACAAGCTATCAGAGACATGGTCAAGGAAAAATCATCCATAGAGCCTTACATGGAAGACACACCTTATGTTGAGTTTGATGAAGAAGTCTTGCACTCATGTGGGATAAGAGAAAAGGAAAGCCAAAGTATGACAAGAAGAGAGATATCCTATGGTTTTTTCCCTACATCAACAAGAAGAAGTTCGAGAAGGGTACTTATTATTTATGTTCCATGGATGGGAGGAAGATTCCATTACTAGTTTATGGGTATATCCTATGGCCCTACATCAACAAAACCTAACCTTTTCAGGGCCATGGGCCCTAGGTAAGTAGGTAGGTCATTTTCTTTCTTTCTTTTTCATTTGTGTGTTCATGGTAGTTTAGTTGCATTTATTTAGATTCACATGTTCATA
>SNQJ01S0036296.1:152351-163477 GCA_010110895.2 Picea sitchensis
TCATCGTACCATTTCCATCCATACTTATCACTTTCCATGCCTATTCCCCTCTGTTTCCTCATCTTTTGGGTTTTCAGGTTCATTGACCCCAAGAAGGGTTTGTACCTCATTTCATCGGAAGAAGGGGCTAAAGGCCTAGAGGTTTTGTATCTAAAAAAATATAAGAGCCATAAATTATCCTCTAGATGCTCACCCTAAGGTCCTAAGAGCAATGAAAAGCTTCCCCACAAAAAAATTCAAGGGCCTGTAAAAATGGAAAACAAACAATTAAATAATGTCCTTCTTGTTGAGGGAATGCATTTGTGGTGTCTTTTACTTTCCTTCCACATGACACTTGATGTGTTCTTAGATTCAAGTGGCATTGCAGTGCACCTTACTTTCCATTTCACATAGCAGTCAATGTTTTAGACCATAATCAATTAATGGAAAATGAAGGGCTTGGAAAAAATGTTGCATTGCAAATGAGGATGCAACACATCCTCTACAAAGGCACCCATAAATGAGACAATATGAACCATTTTATGTCAAGAAACCCCATGCACAAAATTCATACCTCGTCCAACTCATACTCTTATACATGACGTAAATAGGGGCTTCTTGGGAAACACTCCTTGAATTGGGGATTGATCTACCCAATAGGGAACTCTAACAACCCTCCCATACTTAACTTTGGCAATTTTTATAATGTATTTGATAATTTGTTTAATTTGAAAAGGGGGGATTTAATGCACATGTTTGGGTGGTTCTTTTATCAAATGTGGCTTACTTGGAATGATAGATGTGACTTGTGGACCCTTGAAGGGCGTACTTTCTTTGTCTTTGCAAAACCTTGCCAAGTGTAAGCTATTCTATGGAGGATTGTGACATTTTTACCTTCATGGGAGGTTGAAAACCCCAAGGATGGATGCCATGCCCCACAGGATGGGAAGAGAACCCTGGATCCATTGCATACTTGAGATTATGGATGTTTCCTTTGGAGGAACTTGGACACCACTAGGTGATGGCATGATAACCGCTTCCACTTGGAGGTTAGTCTTTAGAGGGCCAAGACATTACCTTCCAAGCCTTTTCATCATGAGAGAGGATAGGGTTTGTGGGATTGATGGTTCTAGAAGAGAGATGACATGGTTTAAAGAAGGAATATGCACAACATGACACTCCATAACATGAGAGATGGACACATGGACTTTGGAGGCCCAACGACTTGCATCTAGAGGCTCGATGCCTCACTTTTGAGGCCTACCGTCACCCTTTAGGGCATGATGTCACCCTTTTAAGGGATTTAATTTATGTAATTTTATATTTTTAAGTTGTAAAAGGAAAATAGAGGAGGTAGGCCTCCTTATAATTTTTTGTTGACATTTTAAAGTGAACAAAGTGGTTTTAGGTGACCTCATATAAATAGAGGTCACCTCACTTTCATTTTATCATCGTCATTTGAGAATCACACAATATTCTTGGCTGAAATTTTCGCCCTACTTGGGAAATTCTATCTCTCTCTTCTTTGGTGCATTTTGGATGGAATACTTGTCTATTGGAGGAAAAATTCTAGCGTTGTCTCTTGGATTCTTATTTCTTGGAAATTGTGGTGGAATATTCTTGATAAGTAGGGGGTTTTCATGCTATCTGTTGGTTTAGGTAAGAAATTTCTGAAAATTGTATGTTTTATTCTTGATTCCAGGTTAATTTATCAAAACCCATGGATAATAAGGGCATAAACCCTCCATCAATATCTATCTTTGTTGTCATTGAAAAGGTTATTTGCAAAGGTTTCTACAAGGAGTAAACAAGATTACACCCTTGTAGATTTATCTTGCTAATGTTTGTTTACTCTAGGGAGAAAAAGGGCTTACACCCCTAGAGGAGTAATAAACCCTAGCTCATAAAAAAGAGACTCCATAACCAAATAGATAAGGCACTATTATTCTTGCATTGGACATTTAATATTATGCATTGGTAAATGTGATTTCAAGGAAATTCAATTGTTCAAGTTTGGAAATTGATTTTACATGCTTTAAGCTATATTGTGCCATAAGGGTGTCTTGATTAGCCAACTGATATAGCTTCTATAATAAAATTTTAGCTACAACCAATAGGGATGCAACAAACTCACTCTCTTTCACTCTTTTACTCACCCTTCTACCGCTGAAATTCACTTGTAAGCCTTGGTAATTATTATACTAGTTATAAGCTATTGTTTGCGTGGTTTACTTGTTGATTTTAGTGGCTAGAATTTCCCGTTGTAGAAAAAATTTGCTCCATCCATAAGTTTGTTACATATATTGTTTATAACACTTAGTAACAACCCTCTAATTGTTATCAAATTTGTGCTCTAATCATTAGAAATTTATCTACTTGTTGCTAGCTTTATTTCCAATATATTGCACTTGATTTTTTATGGTATAATTTGCATCTCTTATACTCTTTTTACTTTTGATATATATATTTACATACTATTTCAATTTGGAACAACAAAGTTACTTGTTGAATCCCCACTCATTTCCAGGCTTGTATTATCATATATTGTCTTGTTCTGAATAGGTTTGACATTGTTTTGAAAGTAATCGACCTTGGAAACTAATTATCGTCACACAAGACTCTTTCACAAGCCTCTTTTCCATATTTTTAACTTTACCTATAGGGGCACTCTTCAATCACCTTCCATTTTCCATCGCAATCCCCCTAGGGTCACCCGAGAAGCCTCCCTTGTGTTGGATTTACCCTTCACTAAAACAAGGGGGACATATATTGAAGTGACATTGATAGTTTTTTTGAGTTGTGTCACACATCTGTGCATTGGGTTGGTCTCTTCCCAAACTACAGATTGTGCGATAGCATGAAAAAAACACTTTTATGTCCTTAGGTGGGAGGTTGGTTTATGTAGATGGGGAAACCACTTTATCAAACCTCCTATGTATTTGGTTCGCTATATCATGGGTTGATCAAGATATGTGTATGCACAAAATGTTATTCATCCTTATTGTTTCTTACCTTCAGAACCATCATTGTATAGCTTGCACAAATCCATTTTGAATTTATTGACCAAGGTTTGAGGTGAATACAAGTGGATTATCTTGTGGGAACATGTTATCTTCAAGATGCTTCCCTTCCTTAAAGGTGATCACTAATAGTTAGTTGTATTTCGATTCAACTAAAATAGGATCATTCAAGAATAATTTAACATTGTTGGGTCAAGGCCTTCAAATTAATTATTTTGATGAATAGAAGTAGGAGAACTTGACATTGTTTCTCAAGCCCTTCAGTGTAGTGATTTTGATGAAGATAAGTAATCTTGGGAAATTAAAATCTATCACCTTATTAGAGTGGATGGATTTTGTCTATCTAGAGGTGCCTAGCTTTGCACCCTCTTACACTCATTGAAGAGGTGGGGAAAACCTACTACGACCTTTTGTAAGGCCTTGACAATCAAGGAAGTCAAAGAAAAATATGTGTTATATCAAAATAGATCTCAAAGGTATCACTGACCAAGAGTTGATTCAAAATTAGTTTTCTACCATTACAAAATAGTTTTCCAATCCCAATGCCTTGCTATTATTGATTTTAAAACTTCAACCCAACACCCGAAAATTATCTCAAAAAAATATCTTTATACACTAAAATCACATCTTAGTAATCAACAAAATATGCAGCGGAAGAATAAACAAGGAAACCAAAAATCAATTACACATAAACACCAATATTTTTTGGGTACATATCTCTGGAAAAACCCCGAAGGSAAAACCAGTGTTGCGAATGATTTTATTATGCTAAAATCARGGCTCCTATAACACGGATAATGTCCCACTGAGAGAAATACAACTGTAGACAAACCTCAAAAAGTCTGACCTAATGTACGAACTAGAACTGCATGTTTTTCGAGGTGTACATGATTCACCTTCTTGTGACCCGCGTATGTACACGACTGTCTCCACTGTGATGCATACATGTATGGAAAGCTCCGTACGATGAAACACTTCTCTATGGCTTCCTGTGACTGAAACCCACCTGTGCTGCCTCTATTCTCTCTTGTCCTTGAACTAATCTCTAGATGGAATTCCTTCTCCACCTATCCAAGATCTTGAATCACAGTCCTTTGTGATCCAATCCTCTCGAAAGTAAATCCTCTACCCTCAATAACCTCCAGTATCAAGTGTCTTCCTCCTCCTAACCTTGCTTCTATAATCATGAGTTATAATCTATTTCTAATCTCACTTGAAATTTAGATTGCATGTGAAGATTGCATATTACATGCTAAGTAATTTTAGCATGTTCCTTAAATAACTCAATTAACTAATTACATAATTAATTAATTAATAATAAAAAATTACTTTAATAGTTCCTTTAACAAAAGTAAATTCAAGAGTAGAAGGCATTGGACAATTTCCACATGTCTAGACACATAGACCCGTGCGAAAATACATGTCCAATGCTACCACAAGAATCAACACTCCCTCTTAGCGAGGAAGGTAATTTGCACCACTCCAAATCTATCTATGAAGAATAAAAACTTCCTTTTCCCAAAGGGATTGGTCAGAATATATGCAACCTGCTCATCTGTAGAAATGTATTGATGCTTCACTGCTCCCTTCAAGATCCTATCTCAAATGAAGTGGTATTTGATCTTTATATGCTTGGACCTGTCATGGAATACTGGATTCTCTAAGGGTTTGATACAACTCTAATTATCACAGTATATCACCATAGGATCCAACTCCTGATCAAATTAAATTGTAAGCAATTTGGAAATCCAAATGGCTTCACAACTAGCCATAATCTCTACCATCTACTCTGTCTCTGCTGAATTGAGTGCTAAAAAAGTCTGCTTCCTTTTGAACCAAGTAATCATTATTGACCGCAAGCTGAAGAAACACCCCAAGTTTCTTTATCTGTCTACTTCACTTCCTTCCCAATCCGAGTCTGTATATCCTTGCAACTCCACTCCATCTCCTCCAATATATCTCAATCCATACTCCACTAGTAGAACTTGGAAAATAAATGACTATGTGACTAAAACGTTTAGTCACGACAACAAAAGATGATTAAGTTCTCCTAATTTTTTGCAACATGTCTATAAATGACTAATTTGATCATCGGGTAAAAAACACAACTAAATAATTATTCACACAAACAAAAATGACTATTACTCCTCTAGACTATCATTTGGTAATTTGGACATTAATATATATTATTTCTTGTTATATACCTTATGGTTTCTATTAAGGTCTTATTATATTAGACCATTTGATAATCTATTCTTCAAAAAAAAGGGGGGGGACTATAACATATTGTTATATGAGCAAGTTTAGGGACTTTTGTTGTTTCTCCTCTTTGGATGGTTCAAAGATTATGATTGGCACAAAGTTTGTCACCATCTTTGTTGAATGAAGCTAGAGCTCAATACAAGCTAGACACTAGTACATATGGGGTAAAAGTTCGATGAAATATTACGATGAAAAATGATAAAATTAATGATATTGTAAAAAAAATTGCTCAGCTCCCCGACGTTTTTCATAACTACGAATTTTTTATCTATACGTCGAACTTCTGATGATCTAGAACATATAAATATAATTAAGGTGTTTTCTAACTGTTATATGTTTTGGCTTTCTTCGTCGGAATCTCAAGACAAAAATCTGCATGAAATCACAATTTTCAGTTGTTTAAATTTCATTTTTGAATGCAGAAATGGATTTAGCATGCTGAAAAACCCTTGGGGCACTCAAATTATACAAAAATAATCATTCAAATCACTGGAAAATATCACCATAAAAATTCCAAAATGTAGGACGTTTAGATTATGGCTATAATTAATCATTAACCTTTTTCAAGTCAAAATAATGTTTTTCCCATCAATAATAATATATAGTATCGAATTCCAGTGCTTCCCCCTCCTCCCTCCACAACATGAAAAATAATAATAATGAAATAAATTAAAAAAAAAAAAAATAGTTCCCTTCCCTCTCCCACCTACTCCACATATATATAAACTCAATTCAAACATTCAAACCCCATAACCTCTTCCCACGAGTGACCGCTCAATACCATTGAAGGTAAGGTGGGTGTAAGTATGATAATATTGGAGCTGGATTGCAGTGACACCAAAATTCTTTTTAGAATGCTTCCTCTGATGGGTATCTGACATTTCTTCAAAACCCATAAGTTCCATGTAAACCCAAATGTTTCTTTTCACCATTGTAAAATATCATCTCGTTATATTTTTGTGTGTTTTTCCCTTTTTTGACTAAGGACTATAAGAAAATCCACTCATACTTGGGCCCTTTTATGGTTAGTTCCCATAGGGTTTTATTCTGAATTAGCTCGGAATGCCATTAAATCTTCTTTAGGTCTCTTCTTGCAGATTATTATGTTAAGGAATGATGGAGCAATGATAAAATTTATTCAGGTCACATGTCGATATAGTGTTATGTTAAGGAAAATTTCCAATATAAGTGTGTCAGCAAACCGATTTGTGGTCACATCACTAATATTGATCTTAATAGTCCAAGTGAGGTTGTCATTATTTACTCAATATGTTTCTTTGAAGGGAATTCCTGAATACTTGCTATTTAGTTACTAGAGTGTATGGGAGAGATGTTATAGTTCCCAAAGAATAGAAGGTGATGATTTTTTAAGTAGTATAAATGGACACCAGGGCACTTCACGGGAATTCGACTAGAGATTGGAGGCTCTTAGGAGCTATCAAAGCCATCATCATTATTATCCTTTGGAATTGTGCTCCTTTCTTATATTTGGCATATCCAGTGTTTCTTTGGCTCTATTTCATATCATCATGTTATTTCCTCTAAACCAAGTAATGAACATACACTGGCATATATCCACCTTAGCCCTGAATCTATGATGCACTGATACACTAATATGTATAAAAAATGTAAAGTGTTGACTTTAATTTTTTTCACCCATAAATCCTATATAACGACACCTCGAGGTTTTTGATATGTCTTGGTGCATAACATGTATAGGGTAAATATGGATCTAAAGTTATCGAGATCTCCTTAGTTGAAGCTCTTTTGTCATGTGATTTATGATATACTGACCCAAACCCATCTGACTCTAGGTCTGATATATGCACCTCAGGGTTGCATATCTCGAGTTCCATCATTTGATACATTGCTTATTTGCATGACCTCTAGATATTCATCCTTGAGGTGTATATTAGAACAATTTTTTGATGGGTATGGGAAAGTATCCATATTCAATGCACCATTACACAAGTACACAAAGAGTTGATGTATCACTCAATCCCATCTATGGAAAGTAGTAATAGTGAATTATTATATTTTCATATTTTCTAGTGTTAACTTATCGTAAGTATAAGCACTAGTATAGAAAAAAATATGACTATGTGTTAAGTACCTGAATACATCTATATATAAATCTCAAAATAAACCCACAATATCAACAAGAATAAAACAAATCATTTGCCAAAATACTGAACACAAGAATGTAGACAAAACCCTTGAGGTAGGGTAACACCATATATTAATCCTTAAGAAAGGAGAACACTGCTCAAGCAATGCTTGATGTATTCACAATATTATTCACTATGTTTCATTACATTTCTTATACTTCTTTATATAGCTCTCTATATCCCCTAGGAACCTTCTAGAGAGTCTTCTCACATTTATTACATATAACTACCATAGTGGGCCTTTATTAATATAGTGGACCTAGTCCATCTTACATTGAATAAACACATTCTCATATATTAAATGATTTTCGCTAATAATACATAACCACATTCCCATTGGGTACCTCCCTAGGTACCCCATAGTAAATCCCTAGGTATACTACATTCCATCCCCCTTCACATGTTTTGTCCTCGAAACACGAGAATAAACCATACAATATGACCGACTAAACAATGTAGCCAACTGGTACCAAGTACGACCATCCATCCATCCCAATGGAAGTTGAACATGATGTTCATTTGCTGCCTTTCCACCCTGATCTTGCTCTGCATCATGTCGAGGTTGCCATGGGATTCTTTCTGTAGCCTGAGCTCTTCCTGTAGTGTTGGTATTCCTCCATGCACCTCTTGATCAGTTTCCTACCTGGTGCCCTATTGGTGCATAATTGTGTTGATGCACATGCCCTTGCCTTGATGACTATTGTTTATCTATATGACATGGATGACGATATACCACAACTGTATGAATTTGTTCTTTTTTCTTGAAATCTGCAACAATTTATGCCTTTGAGTCAATGACCTCCTTAGCTTCTTGATTATGTCCTTCTTGTGGTTTTGCTTCATCTCCTTCTGTAGACTCTACCTCTGATTCAATTTCAAACTCTGAAATAACTTCTTTGTTGGCCTCCATGGGCCCATCTTTCTTACTAAGCGACACATCATGCAATGCGATTTTCTTTTTCTTGTACCAACGATTTAAAAACTTATTTTGAACATTAATATTAAATGTACCAACTGAGCCCATCCAAGGATATCCCAAAACAATATCCACATCATCCATATCTATAGCATGAAAATATGAATGCAACACATATTTGTCCATAGTGATCTTCAAATCTTTAAAAATTTGAACATGTTTATCAACAACCTGTGTGTTGTGAATATTCTTTGCAGGAACTTGCATTCTATTAACCAACTGAACATTGAAAAAAATTTGTTGGAAACTAGGGTTAGTAGAAACAATGACATTTTCTTTATGAATACAACCATGAACCTGTAATATAGATTTGTCACATGAAAATAAACCCTTGGTGCTCCTTGTATCCTTATTTTTTTCATCAGACCACCTATTTAACAATATTTTTCAAATTCTCCACTGGAGAGTGTCATCATCTCCTTGCAATCAAGCGAGTTCCACCAAATGGCAGTCTCACCTTATAATTGGTGAGCTACCCAATCGGGGCAATTCTCTTCCCATGATGACTTTCTTTCTTTAATGAATGTTTCAATACTAATGCTATCACATTTCCTTGTAAAATACATCTTGCTATGTAAAACCCAAAAAATAGAACAAGAGTTTTAAAAATAAATCACTACAGAAAATCGCGGCTTTTTCCGGAGAAACCCTGAAAAACTATTGTATTTAAAATGCTCATAACTTTACTCCCTGGACTCTGTTTCGTCCGTTTTGTTTTTTCGAAATTGGGTAATTTTCTGAGAGGAATTCAAATATCCAATTTTTTTGGCCAAATTATACACAAAAAGTTTCATATCTGAACCTGAAGTGCGTCGCCCTCTTTTTTTCCGAGAAAACAAATCTGCAAAAAGAGAAAAAAATTATTCCCTTCTTTGGCCATGGAAAGTGCTCTGATACCATTTGTTAAGTTCCAAAGACCTGAATACAAAATACTACAATAGTACCAAAGATATATGAATACAATCACCACACAATATATATGGAACAATATAGAAAACCACCACTTTATTATATCAAAACCCTTGAGGTATGGCAACACCATACAATGGATCCTATTATGGAAGGGATCCTCTCCTATTCACTTTCCTCTTTGAGGGGGAAACCTCCTTATGAGCTTCAACTCCAAATACAATACTTATCTTCATATCCCATTACATTGCTTTGACACGTTTATATAGTTCTACCATCACCTAAGAACATTCTAGAGGAGGAATCTTCTAGAAGCAGAACCTTCTAAGAAGTCCTCTTACATTTATTATATCTAACTACCCATTTATTATATCTAGATACCATAGTGGGCCTTATTTATTAATATAGTGTAACTAGTCCACCTTACATTCAATGACCTCCACTACCTCTCTAGCTACCTAAAATTTCATCCCCCTTATGAAAGTGTTTTCCTTAATGTTTTTATGAGGGTGTAAACCATATAATAGGGTCCCATGGATAAGTGTGGACCATAGTGTTTAAGTAGACTAGAGAACCATGATTCCATGTAGAAAGGAAAACCACCATGTTGAAGTAGTCCAACAGCCATTGTAAACCACAATCACATGTTCAAGTGCACGTGTGAACTCCCCGCGGAAGATTTTGGAACCCAATAACCAACTGAAAATGATGCTCCAAATACTGACACCTGTCATGTGGATCCAAATAATAAGATCCATCCAAATAGTGGAAAAGGGTCGTAGCAGAATCTAGAAGTTATAATATCACTGTAGAATATGCAGGATGGACATTGGTAATAATCATTGGCTCCTGATTTTTCACATTGATGTTCTCAAAAAAAGGTGGATTAGAGTCATTAAATAAAATATGAAAGTGGTTGTCATCCCATAAATGACAACTATCCATGTACCAATCATCACAATTGGCCTCAAAATAATACCAAAAACATACTTCTTGATTATATTCATCCTTAATGTATGCCATAAGAAATATTTCCTACATGTTATCCAATGAATCTTGAATACAACAAAAACTATCCTTGAGGTCGTCTGCAAGGTCATGCAATGTGAGGCCTTCTACAAAGTCATGCAATGTGTCATACAATTGGGCTTTGAATGTTTCAGTCATCTGTAGAATTTCTTCGAGGGTTTGAGAAGAAATAACCATTGGAAACACCACATAAAATATACCAAACGAAATCTCTTAAAATAAGTTATCCAATGGCATTGATATGGTAGTAATTTGAGCACCCTATGAAAAGTTATGAACTCTGCAGTCCCACCGCCGCCACGAAAACCCCCAAAAATAGTTGATTTTAAATCAACGATATCTTCACTTCCAGAGCTCCGATTTGGACGATTGTTTTTTGAAATTGGGTGAAATTGCGACAAGAACTCAGATATGCAATTTGTTTTGAAAACTTCAGCCTTGGATGCTACAAAAATCAGAAAAATCATGTGGTTGTTCGCGGAAAGAAAAAACAAAAAAACAAAAAAAACTTTGAAAATTGCAGATTTTAAAATGCAAATAACTTGACTTCCCGGACTCTGTTTCATACAATTTTTTTTCAACTTGGGTGTTTTTCTGAGAGGAACTCATATATACAACCATTTTTTGAAAATGTTACACCAAAACCTATATAAATCATCTGGAATGTCGCGACCCTCTTTGTTTTCCGAAAAAATAAATCTGCAAAAAAATAAAAATATTTGCCCACACATCCTGCCAAGGAAAGTGATCTGATACCATTTGTTAAGTACCTGAATATATATA
>SNQJ01S0036296.1:165266-177100 GCA_010110895.2 Picea sitchensis
AGGAAGGAACCACGTACCCTTCTTAGGGGATTTCTCTCATATTTGTAAGTTGAGAGAAAGACTCACATAGCTGCAATGATCCACATCTCACAGGTTTGTAAGCTGGAGAATGTCTCACATAGTTTCAATCATCAACACCAGGAATGGATATGTAGAAATATATATAATCACTATGAATACAGTTGTTCCAGGCACAGGTGGCAGGCGCTATAATTGGTCTAAGCTTGAAAAGTGTGCAAAGATTGGTCCTCAGATACCTATATCAATCATCAGTAGTAATAATAATTTCTTAATATGTATCTATGATTTTTATGGTCCTTGATGCTAAACCTTTTGGGCTTGAACATATCAACTTCAAACTTCAGAGTAAAATTTTCTTATAGTAGATTTTTATGGATCAAATTTCTCACCCATTTTTTCTATCAGTTAGTACATGGACAAGAAATTAGTTTATGGGGGTCAATTTTCTCATGTACTTATTCTTTATTTTCTTACACATTCTCCTTTGGGAAATGCTCCTACTCCAATCAGAAGTTGTCTTTATGATAACTCTCTTGGTAATAAGATGCATTAGAAATTGATTAGGCTGTATGTGTAGTTGTTTTATGTGATTCTGTCTATGGAGCTTTGTTTGTGTTCATGTTTAGAATATGACATAGATGGTTGTTTTGTTGAATCAGGGTTGTTAACAAAGAATTTTATTAGTCTATTCAAGTGGGTTGATGATGGTGTTATTAATCTTAATAAGGCTGTAGATAATTTGGAAGTATGAAATGTGTCCATTTCTAAATTTTTCTATGCACAAATGCTAAATCTTCTTCTTATGTGTGTGGTTATCCTCATCTATGAAATTATTTTGAGAAGGAAATTGCATTTTGTATCTCATCTCTGATGTGGTTATTCATTGGTTTCTAGGTCCAAAAATACAGAATATATAACATAACCAATGTTCTTGAGGGGATAGGACTAATTGAGAAAAGGATGAAAAATAGAATTTGTTGGAAGTAATTTTTAGCACAACTCATCTTTGTTGGCTATTGCAAACAATTATAGTCATTGTGGGGAGATACTTGGTGAATTATAATAGTTGATTGTAAATTTTTTTACTAAATGTTCATGACAAGGGTCTTAGTGTGTCGAGACCTGGAGAGGTTGAAGATGAAGCAACAATTCTCCCTGTACTTTTGTATTTTCAAGTTGTTAATTGATCAAATGTTTAGGCATGTTGCTAATTTCAATTAATCATACCACAAATAGATCAACATTATATGGATATCTTGTGTTGTTAAATGTGAAACTCATCTATATGTTGTCTTGTCCCTCTTTTTCTCAGTTAATCTAGTTATAATGTCAGACCATATCATTTATGTTGTAGTATTTGTTTATTTATGATTTGAAATTCCAACAAATTCAGTGTGCCTTTGGTTTTCTTGCAAGATGAAGTTGACAGTCTCTATCTCGAAGAATGCAAATTAGATGAATGCACAAGGTAAATTTTGAATTTTTATGATCCATAAAATATTTGGGATATGTTAAAGATTATAGCTGCATATGTATTGTTTAAGAGCATTGTTTCAAATATCATTGATATATCACCAACATTGCAATTCTCTCATCTTCATGATATTATCACCAGGACAAAGCACAATATTTTGAAATTTTGAAAATATTGCGAGAAATTGGAAAATATTGGCTTACTCAACAGATTTTTAGATTTTTTTTCTCAGTTTGAAGAGGGAAAGTAGGGGATTGAGAGAAAATAGGTTATTTAGTGTTACATTTTCCCATAAAAGGGCTAGAGGGAGGGGTTTTCTTTAGATGTTTAAAAAAAAAAAAATGAATATTATAATATTTTTTAAAGTTTGCCAATATTTTCCGATATTTTCCTCAATGTTGCGAATAAGTTTCTTTCTGGACCCTCAATGATATATTCTCCCACACGATGTTTTCAACATCGGTTAAGAGCTCTCTAAATGTGTGTATTATGTACTTGCATTTATAATTCCATAGATATGTTGCAAGAGAGATTAAGGATCTTGAGTGAAGATGAGAGGAATAAAAGGTATATACTCAAGGAAAAAACTATTGATGCAATTCCTTTATTCACCATCATTTTTCATTTATATAATTTATGGTGGGATTAATATGTAGCCTTAAGGATTCTATCGATTTAGTGTAATTGTTCATAGTAAAAGATGTTATATCTAAAACTATTTCTTTAAAGCATTTTTGTTTCTCTATTCCAACTTGATTCTGAATTTTTTTCTATAGATGGATTTTTGTTACTAATGAAGACATTAAGAACCTACCATGTTTTCAGGTTGGTTAATTACATCATTTGTTGTCTTTGTGAAATGATAAAACTAATGCAAAATGTTGGATACTTAAGTTTTACAGTTATTGGAAGAATGATACGCTTACAACAATAAAGGCTCATCAAGGAACCATACTCGAAGTTCCAGATCCATATGAGGTGAAAGTTATATTGAAAAAGATTGCCTATTATTCTATTTGAAGCTAGTTTCTTTGTAAGTTTCCAGGACAGACCTATTTCTTTTCTTCTGGCTCCTCTTTTCCCTAGATCTTCCCCTACAATACATATCATCATCAAAGCAGGTATTTGAGCTCAAGGTCAAGGGTTCTTCATGTCTTGGAGTAGATCTCACTCTCTACTACTCTACCTTATTACACTTTATTTTCTGCATCTTTCCTTTTATAGGAGACCTTTTTGTATTCCTACATTGTGTTGAAATCATTGTATTCAACAATCCCTTTGACCTACTTTTGTGATCATTAGTCAAACATTAATAAAATTATCTTATCTTATCTTATCTATTCTGGTGCAGACCCCCGACCCTCGGGCCCAGATCCACGTAGGATCTTCTCTAAACCATGACAAGAGTTAAGCAAAACCCTTGATTAAGACCGCGAAGGATTTTTGGGTCTCGCGAGTTCGACGCTTTCAACCCAATGCCATCACTGTCTACAACAGCCGAGATGCAAAGCTCCGAAACGCAATAAGTCAATAGGGTGTTGACTCCTCCACAGTGACGCGTGTACGCCACCTGTCACCCACTTCTACCTTTTTCTGCGCATTGTATGTTTGTGCCACATGTCAACCACGTGGTCTCCACTTACGGGATATGCCACTTGTCCGCACGAACCCTCGGCGCTCGGCACTTCGCGAATTTCGCGATCCAAATGCAATGTTTCCAAACCTTTGAACCCCCGAAACACAATACCATGTGGGGTTCATTCCAACGGTTCTCTCATGGTCAAGATCCAACGACTTGGATATTTTTTCCCTGCACTTCGCGACTCGGGGCTTGGAGCGACCAAGAATTTGGCCTGTCCTTCAAACTCATGAACCCCGAATTCATGAAATGATCCAACGGCATGGGGTAAGTTGCGATCCACAGCTCACGTTAACCCTCGACTCCTGGGTGATGGGTTTCTCTGGCCTCTAACCACCTTGCAACTCCTGCAAATCCTACGGTCCTCGCGATCTCGCGAGTTCTCCACGGAGAATACAGACCATCCATCTCTGTCTTGAAAAACTTTGACTCTGAACTTTGGCAAAGGCACTTGGACCTAATCCTTTCTTGATTTCGATCCAACTTGTTCTTCGCTCGGCCTTTGCGACCTTCAAACTAAGTTGATTCTTCGGGCCTTCGAGCTTTCCTTGGCGAATTCTAGGCTTCAAGCCTTCGCTGTGCATGAATCTTGCAAACTTAATGATAACTCATGGTTATCCTTCGAGAGAAGCTCTATGCACTCCGTGCAGCAGATAATTATTCAACTCCTCTGCGAGTCTGAAGAAATATTTCCCTCTTCTCCCAGCCTGCGCACACTTTGCACAGCTCTGTGCTCTGCTAGAACTCCTGCCTGTAAAGACACAATTGGATCCTTCCTGAGAGTTCTCAGATGAAATCCAAAACCTGGTTGACGCACTCCTTGCGGACCCTCCACTACACTCTTTGCAGGAGTTCTCAGAAAGAGAAATGATTGGAAATCATTCTCCCTTTGTCCAAAACTCAAACATTCACCATGGAATTCTAGATCATGCACACACACATAACATTAAAACAAAATGCATACAAAGAACATAAATATCCTGCAACATACCATTTAACATGTGATTCTAATAACCATCACACACACATAGATTTGGAATCAAAGATTTCTTCTATTAATTCCAGTGCTCATGTACATGGCAAATAACAACTAAAATGCATAAAAATCCTTTGTGCTCTTCTATTCTCCTCTGCAACTCTACAACTTACAAATTCAGAAAAAAATATATATGATACAAAGATACAAGGGTGAGGGTGTCTATCCTCTGTTTTCCCTCCTAAGCTTCTAAAACTGTCTAATCTATCATTTAAATCTACCTACTTGCATTAAACAAACATAAATGCCTAGTACATCTACAAATAGGAACATACGCTCCAAAATCAGTTTTAATCTTCAATACATAAATGCTAATGCACTTTCCTCTTGATCATTACATTAATGTTTCAGATTTTAAAATTCAAAACGTTTTGACAAAACCGTGTTCAAATGAAATCTGCACGTCCAGCTGTCTCCTTTCGCTAGGCACCTGCTTGCTGGCTTTATGTGATGCCCCTGCATCATACTCGCTTGCTTGAAAATTTTCATGATCTCATGTTCATGAGCTCTTGCGCGGTTTGTCTGTGCCTTTGAATTTATGCTTCATCCTCCCAGATGGCATCTTCAACTGGATGTCCTTTCCACTTGACCAAGTATTCAAAATACTCCTTCCTCCTAGTCTTTTTGCTAATCCTTTTGTCAATTATGATTTCCATCTGTGGATTTTCAACTATAGGCATTTGTTTTGTCCATTGAATCTTTTCTTGTTCATCTTCAGATCCTTCTTCTTCAGCTCTGTAAGGGTACAAATCTGCGACATTGAATATCGGTGAGATTTCGATCCCATCTGGTAGTTCAATCTCATATGCGTTTGCCCCAAATATCCTTATGACCTTGCACGGTCCGATCTTTTTCATATTGAACTTATTATACGTTCCCCTTGGGAACCTTTCCTTCCTCAAATGCGCAAGAATCAAATCGCCAACTTCAAATTGGAGTTCTCGCCTGTGTTGATCTGCTCTACGCTTGTACTCTTGACTTGAACTCTGCAACCGCTCCTTAATTCTGTTATAAAGCTCCTTCATTCCTTCTGTAAAGTCCTCTGCACTAGCACTCCTGAACTCAGCTTGTTCTGAATCTTTCTATTCAGAAAATCCCCTTGGTTTCATTCCATATACAATATGGAATGGACTGTGCCCTGTGCTTCTGTTAAATGAATCATTGTAAGAGAATTCTGCCTGTGGCAGAATATGATCCCATTGACTGTGGTGTTCAGTCACTAGGATCCTTAGAAAATCTCCCAAGCTCCTATTCACGACCTCTGTCTGTCCATCCATTTGAGGATGATACACTAAGATAAAAGACAAATTTGTCTGCATCTTCTTCCATAAGGTCCTCCAAAAATGTCCCACGAACTTGGTGTCTCGATCAGAAACGATACTTCTTGGCAAGCCGTGAAGTCTGACGACTTCCTTGAAAAACAGGTTCACAATATGAGTTGCGTCACTGGTTTTCTGCAATGGTATGAAATGTGACATCTTTGAAAATATGTCTACCACTACAAAGATTGAATGATATCCCCTTTGTGTCCTTGGCAGTCCCAATATGAAATCCATGCTCACGACATCCCACGGCCTTTCGGGTATGGGTAAGGTCTGGTATAGCCCTGCGTTCTACCTTTTTCCCTTTGTGTGCTGGAAAATTCTACACCTGTCTACAAACTTCTTCACATCTGTTCTCATCCCCGGCTAGTAATACGATCCATTCAACTTCAAGAACGTTTTATCATGACCGAAGTGTCCGACCAATCCTCCACTGTGCTTTTCCTTCAGCAAATTCTCACTCATGGAGTATTTCGGAATACATAGCTAATTGCCTTTGAACAATAATCCATCTTGGATCATATACTCGGTCCATTGGCTTCTGTCCCTGAGAGTTGGATTCTTAGACGCCTCATATGCTTCTCTGAAATTTGGATCATCCATGTACATTTGTTTGAGGTTATCAAAACCCAAAGTCTTGACTTTGAATTCCTGCAATAGCAAAGATTTCCTGCTCAAAGCGTCAGCCACTTTGTTAGCAGTTCCAGAAATATGTTTAATCACATAAGTAAAATTATGCATATATTTAACCCATTTAGCATGTTTTTGGTTCAACTTCTCTTGTTGAGTCACAAATTGTAGAGCGTGATTGTCGTTGTACAAAACAAACTCTTTTGGAACCAAATAATGTCTCCATTTCTTCAACGTTTGTATGACCGCATAAAACTCCTTGTCATACGTTGAGTATCTGATCTTTGTTTCATTCAGTTTCTCACTAAAATACGTGATTGACCTGTTATCTTGGCTCAAGACCACTCCAATTTCAAACCCACTCGCGTCACATCTGACCTGGAATGTTTTGTTGAAATCTAGTAACACCAGAATTGGTTGCTCAGTGATCTTCTTCTTCAACAGGTTGAAACTCTTTTTTGCTTCCTCTGTCCAGTGAAAAGATTTATGTCGCTTCTTCACTGTATCCATCATTGGTGCACTGATTCCGTTGAATTTTCAGATGAATTTCCTGTAGAAGCTAGCCAATCCATGGAAGCTTCGAACTTTGAAAATAGTCTTCGATGATGGCCAATATCTAATCGCCTTTATCTTCTCAGGATCCATTTTCAATTCATTTGCAGAGATAACAAAATGAAAATAAATGAGTTATGTCCTCATGAATGACGATTTATTCATATTGATCAGCAATTTCTCTTGCTGCAATATCCTCATCACAACAGCTAAATGTTTTAAGTGCTCCGCTTCGGTTTTACTGAAAATTAGTATATCATCTAGATATACAATCACAAATTTTCCAATGAAATCCTTCAAGACTTCATTCATCAACCTCATAAAGGTGCTTGGCGCATTCGTCAAGACAAATGGCATGACAATCCATTCATACAAACCTTCGTTAGTTTTGAATGTCGTTTTCCATTCATCACCCTCCCTCATCCCGATTTGGTGATAGCCACTTTTCAAATCAATCTTCGAAAAATATTTGTCTCCGCTCAAGAAATCCATCAAGTCATCCATCCTTGGCAATGGAAACCTGTATCTGATGATAATATTATTAATTTCCCTTGAGTCTGTACACATCCTCCAGCCTCCATCTTTATTTGGGCTGAGAACTGTCGAAACAACGCATGGACTCAAGCTCTCCCGAATTAATCCTTTGTCCATTAAGTCCTGGACCTGCCTCTTAACTTCCTCATTCTCTTGTGGCGTCAACCTATACGCTGCTTTGTTAGACAAGCTAGCTCCAGTTATAAGATCAATATGATGGCTTATACTCCTGATAGGTGGCAACGAACATGGTAGTTCGTCCACTACTATGTCAGCGAACTCTTCCAAAAAACCCTAGATTTCTTCTGGCAAATCATCTATTCTAGTGTTGTTCAAAACAATTATGGGTTTACTAACCACATTGAATTGCGTGTATTCTTTCTTATTAACTTCCTTAAGAAGTTCCTTCCCACTCATGAGAAGTATTGTATTGTTCATCTCTGGTTTCACTTCTTTATCCTTAATCGGCAGCAACATGTGCGTCCTACCATTTTTTTCCAGAGTGTATGTGTTCTTCTTCCCATCATGCACCACATTTATGTCATATTACCATGGTCTACCCAACAATAGATGACAAACATCCATTGGAATGAAATCACACAAAATCTCATCTTTATATCCTCCTATTTTGAATTCAACTAAACATTGTTTAGTGACATTTACCTGATGTCCTTTTTGTAGCCACAAAACTTTGTATGGGTTGGGATGTGCAACAGTCTCCAGCTCCAACTTTTATACCATCTTTGTAGACACAAGATTGTCTGTGCTACCACTGTCCACTATGACTTTGCATACCCTATCTTTTGTTTTTCAAGCAGTTCGAAACATATTATTTCTTTGGGTTGGGTTCTCTGCCTCCTTCTCTGTCTTCAAGAGAATTTTCTTCATCATCAAGGATCTTCCACCCTCAACGTCTTCTGCCTCAACATTTCATCCTTGAGCTTCGGCAATGTGAGTTTCACCACCCTCTTTCTTCCTATGTGGACACTCATAGGATTTGTGTCCTATTTTTCCACAGACAAAGCACTTCACTTCGCCTCCTCTACCTCTTCCTCTTCCTCTTGCTCGCGGAAAAGTGTTTATGTTGGCATACTGTCTCCCCTGTGAACTTCCTCCTCATTCAGGGTGAGTATAAGGTTTCTTTTATTTCTCCTTCGGTTTCTGAGTCCTGTCCTGGACAATTTTTTTTCCTCTGCTTTGACTTCGACCTCTTCCCCTTTGACCTTGCTTTCGGGCCAATTTTTCTTCAGCCTTCAAAGCCATTTGATAAGCATATTCTATGTTCCTTATCGTCATCATGGTCATCTCATATTGAATGTCATATCTCAGACCGTTCATGTATCTGGAAACTTTCTCATCATTGCTTTCCCGATGACTTGCTCTGATGTTTATCCTATAAAAATCTTCGGTGTATTCCTTCACCGTCATCAGCTTCTGCCTCAAATTATGCATCCTCCGAAATAGATTTATTTGATAGTCCCTGGGTATAAATTTGGCCTTCATCTTTGCGACCATTCTATCCCAGCTCTTGATCTTTTGCTTGCCCTTATAACGTCTATCAGCCTGAAATTCATCCTACCACGACGCTGCATGCCCTTTAAGTCTGGTAACGACATGTTTAACTTTTTTGTCTTCTTCGACATCCTCATAGTCGAAGTGCTTGTCTAGAGCTCTAATCTAGTCTAGAAGCTCTTCAACGTCTAGGTTTCCCTCATACATGGGAATGCCATTTTTTCTCTGGCACCTATCCTTGCAACAACTCTAAGCAGATGTTCTTCAGCAGCATCCTTGGCCATGATTTATTCTCCTTCATTTCCATCTTCATTTTGCTTTCATCTTCGTTGATGTCTCCAGCGTCAATTGTTCGCCTTTGTATCATCTCCATGGCATCAATCCTGGCACATAATTCACACATCTCTCTCTCCACTGCTAGATCGGGCATGGGTCTTTCTCTTCTTCTCGGCGGCATGGCTGTAATTTTTTTCTCCGCTACAAAAAGCAAAGAATTTTTTCTGTGCTCTGATACCACAACTGGTGTAGACCCTCGACCCTTGGGCCCATATCCGCGCAGGATATTTTCTAAACCATGACAAGATTTAAGAAAAACCCTTGATTAAGACCACGAAGGATTTTCGGGTCTCATGATTTTGACACTTTCAACCCAATGCCATCTCTCTCTGCAACAGCCGAGATGCGAAGCTCTGAAACACGATAAGTGAACAGGGTGTTGACTCCTCCACAGTGACGCGTGTATGCCACCTGTCACCCACTTCGACCTTTTTCTTTGCATTGTATGTTTGCACCACCTGTCAACCATGTGGTCTCCGCTTACGGGATGTGCCACATGTCCACACGAACCCTCGACGCTCGGCACTTCGTGACTTTCATGATCCAAATGCAATGTTTCCAAACCTTCGAACCCCCGAAACGCGATACCATGCGGGGTTCGGTCCAACGGTTATCCCGTGGTCAAGATCCAATGACTTGGATATTTTTTCCCTGCACTTCGCGACTCAGTACTTGGAGCGACCAAGAATTTGGCCTATCCTTCAAACTCACGAACCCCGAATTCACAAAATGATCCAACGGCATGGGGTAAGATGCGATCCACATCTCACGTTGACCCTTGACTCCTGGGTGATGGGTTTCTCCGGCCTCTAACCACCTTGCAAATCCTGCAAATCCTATGGTCCTCACGATCTTGCAAGTTCTCCACAGAGAATTCAGACCGTCTGTCTCTGTCTTGACAACCTTTAACTATGAAATTTGGTAAACGCACTTGGACCTGCTCCTTTCTTGATTTTGATCCAACTTGTTCTTCGTTCGGCCTCTACGACCTTCAACCTAAGTTGATTCTCTGGGCCTTCAAGCTTTCCTTGGCGAATTCTAGGCTTCAAGCCTTTGTTGTGCACGAATCTTGCAAACTTAATGATAACTCATAGTTATCCTTCGAGAGAAGCTCTGTGCACTCCTTGCAACAGAGAATTATTCAACTCCTCTGCAAGTCTGAAGAAATCTTTCCCTCTTTTCCCAGCCTGCTTACACTTTGCATGGCTCTGTGCTCTGCTAGCACTCCTTCCTGTAAATACACAATTGGATCCTTCCTGAGAGTTCTGAGATGAAATCCATAACCTGGTCGACGCAATCCTTGCGGACCCTCCACTGCACTCTTTGTAGGAGTTCTCGGAAAGAGAAACAATTAGAATTCATTCTCCCTTTGTCCAGAACTCAAACATTCACCATAGAATTCTAGAGAATGCACACACACATAACATTAAAACAAAATGCATACAGAGTGTTGGCAAATTTAGTGAAGAGACAGTGAATGCTTGTCATTGATGGCAAGATTGCAGACAACAAATGGTTGTTGTCATTGATGGGTTTGTATCAGACAGATTGAAACAAGATCACGGTTCAATCGTAACCGTTGAATCCAAAATGAATCTGGAGATAAGCGTGGCAGCGTTCGGGCGCCACCGGGAGAATCTTGATAGGAGGCTTCATCGGAGAATCGGGGATCGGGACTTTGAAATGTCCAATTCACTTGACAACGAAAACCCCGAAATTGCGATATGCGATTTTGCGATTTGATCGCATCCGTTAAAGCAAGAACGAGATCTGGACCGCTGATTTCCTTTATCGGGGATCGGAGGATCGAGAATTCCGTAGGCATGTGCATGGTGACATCGAAAATGCCGAAGCCCCGATGAGAAGTTTGACCGAGGTCATGTGTTGACGGTCATACGGGCCAAGGCCTATAGTCAGCAGGACTAGCGCGTGGAAAGGGGCATGTCGACATTGGGTATCGGAACTTTGAAGTGACAAAGTCACTTGACATCAGGAGTGTCGATTTTGCGATATGAAAAATCGTGATGTAATCTGAGCCGTCAGATCAGGCTTTGATCTGGACCGTTGAGTCTAGACCGTGTCGGAGTTTCGGGGATCGCAACATGGAGTGGAAAGTGAACAAATGCAACGAGACTTCAGAAATCGCGATACGCGATATTGCGATTCAATCGCAATCGTTGAGACAAGATCTGACCTGGACCGTTGATCTAATCTTTATTACGATTTTGCGATATGAGAAATCGCAAAAGCTCCTTTCGCATAAAACTATGGTCACAGCCCTTGGTCACGAGAAGAGAAGGAGTCATCCCAGATAAGCTCCATTTCGGAGTTTCGGAGATCGTGATGTGAAAGTATAGAGACTTGGGCAAAGGAATCACGAAATGTTGAAACCCGATTTAAAGGCAAAGAATGATAAAGAACATCCAACGGTGTGAATAAAGTTTGAATGTGATCGGAGGGTTACTGTTCTTCCACACACATGTAACTCATCAGTTATGATTCTGCTAAACAAAACGGATTCTTGAGTGTGAAACAATTATTATTTCAGTTGCTAAGACATGTGTCCGTGGATTGCCCATTGGAAGGTGAAGTGGAACCGTCAAGGTGGTGTGTATAAAAGAAAACCAGTGAGACAAAATTGGTGCGGTTCTGGATAGAAAAAGAACGAAACAGTAAGAAAGAAGTGAGGAGAAGATGCGTAGTATGAAATTTTAACAGATATACCGAATGAGATGAAATGTAAAGGAGAAACAGAACAGAACGACAGGAAAAGTAGAA
>SNQJ01S0036296.1:177110-209801 GCA_010110895.2 Picea sitchensis
ACACAAAGAACATAAATAAACTGCAACATAACATTTAACAGGTGATTCTAATAACCATCACACACACATAGATTTGGAATCAAAGCTTTCTTCTATTAATTCCAATGCTCCTGTACATGGAAAATAACAGCTAAAATGCATAAAAATCCTCTGTGTTATTCTATTCTCCTCTGCATCTCTACAACTTACAAATTCTGAAGAAAAAAAATATATGATACAAAGATACAAGGGTGAGGGTTTCTGTCCTATGTTTTCCCTCCTAAGCTTATAAAACGGTCTAATATATCATTTAAATCTACCTACTTGCATTAAAAATACATAAATGCCTAGTACATCCACGGATACGAACATACGCTCCAAAATCAGTTTGGATCTTCAATACATAAATGCTAATGCACTACCTTCCTGATCATTACATTAATGTTTCAGATTTGAAAATTCAAAACGTTTTCACAAAAACTTGTTCAAATGAAATCTGCGCGTCCAGTTGTCTCCTTTCTCTAGGCGTATTCTTATTGGCTTTATGTGATGCCCCTACATCATATTCACTCAGAACTCTGTAATTACTCTATTTCTAAGATAGTTTTTCAAGCTTTCTTTGTTGATTGTGTCACCAAAGGAAATGCTCATCAATCGATTAAAGTGAACTGTGCTTTAATTTGGCTTCAAGGCTTTGCCCAAAATCCTTTAAATCCAATTAAATATACATGTAAACTATGTTTTACAACAAAATTTGTTTCCATCTCCTTTTCAAACATTTTCCCAATCATAGTTCACTACAAGTGAGATACCAAGGTTGTCACTAGAGGAATCTGAATGTACATATTTATACTCCTATTCCTGATGGTTGTAGCTTCCAATCAGTGTAAAACAAGAGGGTGTATCTCTACAACATACTTTTTAATGGACTGGTTGTAGGTTATGGTACATAGAGATAAGTGGTTACCTTTGTTTTCTACAACACAAAGACAATTACAATAACCCACCAATCAAAGCACTATCAATGCAATCGATTTAGGTGTGGTGGGTATGTGGGTGTTGTCAAATTATGGCTATTGATTTGATTTGAAGGAGTAAATCACATGAGTGGTTGCAGGTACATTCACACATCACATAATAAATACATCATAACCAACAATCAATTTAGAATGACAAGGTTGTTATAGGGAATGGTAAACTGTGTTTCAGCTATTGAGATTATTGTTGTTTTCGACTACCATGACCCAAACAAAACAAAAAATAATGTGTTCATTAATTAACCCACAATTAGAGCACAATGACAATGTTGTAGGTGGATACAATTACAAATGTTAAACCCAAAAATTCCATTAAAGGATAAGTGAATAGTGGGTGCATGAGTTCAAATTAGATTAGTGGGATGTTATAAGTACCACCATAACAAAACAAGGAAAAATCATACGATGATCTCACACCATTTAAACACACCATAACAACACAATTTTTACCTTGGAAATCCAAACAAGAAAACTGACATTCAATGGGGGGTTTTATTATGCTCTGAAAATAGTTACAAAGGTGAATTCCATTTTCAATCAGAGTTTTAATGCATTCTTATTCACTGACACATTTTTTCAGATTGCTTGGTTCATGGACAACCTTTGCTCATGCGGGGATAAACACATCATCTCCTTCCTCCAACCTTCGACCAGGTTTCTTCACTTCAAGCTCTCATTCTACTCTTACTGGCTCTGTTTTTCCCAAGATCCCTTATTCTCCTCGACCTTCCATCCCCTTCTCCACAACCTTCAGATTTAATGGGTTGTCTTGGAAGGTCAACCATCACAATGTTTCGTTTTCATATTCCAAGTCAAAAGAATTTTTGGACTATTCACTCAACTTTGCCAAAAAAATTAAATCCTAATCATAAAGTTTAGAAAAATATAGATTTAATTAGGATCCAAATCTAATCAGTTCCATTGACCATCCTTTTTTTTATGAATTTCACATCATTGAACATCCTTTGTTGAAATAATTGTGTTGGACAACATGAAAGTTATCCCACTTTTATTATTGTTACTATTATCATTTTGATTTTCTTATTATGAGTATTCCCTTGTTACAAAGAATCATAAATACTTTTATTGACTTTAGGAAGCTACCTTATCCTTTCTATTAGTCTTTGAAGATGCTCATAGTCTAGTTTTGATACCTGAACAAACATTAATTATGGACTAACTTATTTCAAGATTGTATGGTCTCCTATCACACTCAGATCACATACTGTCGATATACATAATTAAGAGTAATGGTGAAGTAATATAGTCAATTTTTACCATAAAGCTCGTATCCAACTTAGAGTGTTCTATCTCATGTAGTACATAATAGATCCTAGTTGTTTCTAATTATGGAGAATTTCTAATAATATGATCTCGATTGTTTCTAAGAATCAGTTCTTGGTTGTTTCTAATGATCCTGGTTTTTGTTGCCGATAGAGTTATAGATTTATTTTTTTATCTGTGTTGGGGAATATGCTATTTATAATTAGAACATAATTTTTGTTGAAACATTCTTCATATCTCAATATAATGTGTGTGTGTGTGTGTGTGTGTGTGTGTGTGTGTGTGTGTGTTTGTTTTTGCAGAAATGTATTGATAAACTCCAAGAAGGGGATAAAGTTAGGGTGTTGGATCCATTTGACGGTGCTTCTATGGGAATTGGGTGGATTCACTCACTATCTATTATACACGGATTCAAATTGAAAGGAACATGAGATGCAAATGTAAATATTTTAAAAGTCACAAGTAACATACCCCTTGCTTCTGAAGACAAAATAGATGGAGTTGTTCGTGACAGTAACAACTCCATCTATTATGGATATTTTATTATGGTGTATTTGTGGACTTTGATATATGTGTGTGTGTGTGTGTGTGTTATAGTCTTGCAGTTCATCTAACTTTAAATATTATATGTTTTAATTTGACTTTTTGTACATTTAGTAGTTTGAATGTACATTGTTGACTATAGTAACAACTCCATCTATTATGGATGTTTTATTATGGTGTATTTGTGGAATTTGATATTTTTTAATGTGTGTGTGTGTGTGTGTGTGTGTGTGATCATCTTGTAGTTCATCTAAATTGAAATATTGTATCTTTTAATTTGATTTTCCGTACATTCAGTAGTTTGAATGTACATTGTGTGATCATCTTGTAGTTCATATAAATTGCAATATTATCTGATGTAGTTTCCAACTCGTGGATGGTAGTATAGAAGGAAGTGCATCGGGCTACTGGATCAATATGTCTCATCATAGTTCACTCCCTCTGCTTGTGAGAATCCTCTGACTATAAGTCTTGTTTTGTATTTCTCGACACTTCCATTAGCTACATGTCTCTCTGTCTCTTGCAGATTTTGTCAAGCCCAAACAGGCCTTTTATGGCCTACTGCAAAGTCCATGGGAATATCAACTGGAATAACTAGATCAACTATATCAATGGATATATCCTTCTAGACTTATGAAGAGGAAGAGGGTATTGTCTCTCTTTCTCAATTTGTTTGATTCCTTATGAGTCAAGTGACTCCCTCTGAAGTCTAAAGGATAATCCTCTTCCTTTGTTGTTAACCTTCCTAGAACAAGAAAACAAATGGAAGGAAACAAGACAAGAATATCTCCTAGAGGAGATCCATGAGTACATCTTTAGAATCAAACATTTTAAGGATTGTTGTCATAGCTACAATACCTACTTGTAATATAGTAACCTTAGAAATGTAGGTTAGAGGCATGCTTATTTAAAACAATCAAACCTGGAGTCTTCACTTCCAATGTGTTGTTCCTCTGAATGTACTAAGATCCCTCCGGATCCACGATTTTAGCAAAGGTTCCTTCCTCCTGCAAGTACCCTCATGAAAATGATGAAAAAATAATATATACAAGTGCATACCTGAGAGTGTACAGCAATGAAGATTTTGCTTGTGTGTCAATGTCATGATGAGAAATGGCATTCCTTGTTTTTTTACCATAGACTAGAAGGCAAATTATGTTGTTGTATCTTCCTGTGGCCACCTTCCACTGCTACATTCTATAAACATGATTGGTTTCCCCTGTAGCCACCTTGTACTATACAAGTCTCTGCATCAACCTTGTAGATCAAGACTGTAATCAAGGATTTATTGTTGTTTGTAGATGACATAAGTAATAATGAGAATCCCCTTGCTGTCAACCAATGCCTTGATTGTCTGAAATACCCTTGAGTTGCTAGCACAAATACTTGAGACCAAAAACTTCAAGCAACCACTGTTGTTGTCTTTCGGATCTACAAGAAACTCTAGATGAAGTGTTTTCCAAAGTGATATATGCCCACGATAGCCCAATGTAACCTGAACTTTGAATTCCTAGTATCTTCAATGCTCTTAGGCAAGAGATTATAATTTTCTGTGGAGAGAACTTCAGGAGTATATGGAACATCATAGGCAAGAGCATAAAGGTTCGAACAATAGTTGGAGAGGATAATACATCAGCAAAAATTCAAACAATAGTTGGAGAGGATACCACACAAAAATAAAATACTTGAGTTGTACACCAATTGAGCATTCATCCATACTTGAAAAAGAACTAATAAAATCCAAAAATAATACTCTTCCATGCATGAACTTGTCAACCAGAAATTGCCTAGGATACCCTCAATTTGTGCACCTTGGTCTGCCCAAAATAAATTGGATGAATTGTGGATAAGATGAACTTGATAGATTCCAAGATGGGTGGTCTTCTTTAGCAAACAATAGATCTGATATTATAAGATTTTTAAGAGAACAAAAATATCTCTTATGCTAGCAAGATCCCTTTAAACTATCCTCTCTTAACACAATCCTTTACCCACAACTCTCGCCCTGCTACAAGAGTCTTACACAACCCTTAACTTTCCACAGTTTTCCTGCAAAAATGAAAATAATGATCTTCCATTTTCCTCAGACTAAGGTAATCCTTATAGAGGACGACAGCCTCAACATTCACTTCAGAAAGGGTTTGACCCCTCTTCATTAAAGAGATCTTTTGTTAGGGTCTTACTGCGGAAGCCTTAGTGGGCATTTCCCTTGTTGTGGTTTATGGCTGAGCTTGTTCCTAAGCCTGTGGCAATCTTATTTGGACAATCATCCTTCCTCACAGAGCTTGGCCTAAGCTAGTAGGCCTATGACCATCTTCATAATTTTTCCTTAGGGTCTGGTCGTTTCTTTCTACCACGGAAAATTGAAGGATGGTCTGGCCCTTCCCTTGAGCTGGCGGTGGGGTACCCTTACCACATTAATTTAAAGGAGGGTCCGGCCCTTTCCTTTTATGCAATGGAAACAAGGGTTTAGCAGTATTTAGGTGACCACAGTCTTCCTTCAATATTGAGAAAATGGTATTCTTCAAGACCTGCTCTGAAACCATGTTGAATTTTCAATGAGCTATGGCTCATGCATTTACTTTAAAATTTTATGTTTATCTTTTACTTGAACCATAACTACTGCAACAAACCAAGATCGCAAGAAGAAGAATCATGCACAAGAACACAAGAAGTATCCCGAGAAACCCTTATCAACAAGGGAAGAAAACCCAAGCAATCCTTTTCTATATTCTTCAAGAGAAAGACCTCCCACACCATCACCAAACCTATCACACAAGAGGGTGTTGTAATTCTCATAATTTCAGAACACAACTTCTAAAAATCATGATATGACACAATGATAAGTGTGTTTCCTCAATGGAGATTCACCTTTATTTATATAAGACTTGTCACATCAAATGATGTGTCTATTAGCACAATAGAGTCGGCCTCAATAAATCAAAATATAATTAATAATTATCATATTAATTATCTTTTACATTAATTTATCTTTTACATTAATTATCTTTTTACATTATGGTGGGGTCGACCTGTACCCTTTACATCACAAATAGGGTTACAGGTAAGTCTAACTCTTGGACAATATAGCAAGGGATCTCATACACCCACTAGTGATCATCCACTAGAGGCACATCCATCTGTGCTCAACCACATGGATGTCCACATCTCTATCTCACTGTGTCTCACAGGAGAACCACACTCGCTAGTGCTCAACCACTAGGATCACGTTCACATGTGCTCAGCCACAGACACGTCCAACTCAATAGATCTCTTTCTCATTGCGTTACACAGGAGAATCATCTAGAGTATCACATCATCTCAACTCTCTACACAGAGGAGGAAAATACATCGTTTCATCTTTGTCTCAGAATGATACACCCAACTCATGGGTTTCTACACACAATCACATGTTCTCAGCCACAAGCACGTCCAACTCAGCAGATCTTCTTTCTCACTACATTACATAGGAGAATCATCTGGAGTTATCATCTCAACTCTCTGCACAGAGGAGAACAGTAAACCCATCACATGGGCTCCTCACCCCACACAGGGCACACAACGTTCCAACTCTGTCTCAGAGAGGAACCACACACCCAACTCATGGGCTTCCTCACCCCACACAGGGGTACACAACGATCCTTCTTCGTCTCAGAGAGAAACCACACACCCAACTCATGGGATTTCTCTTAGGTTGACTCACTCAGTCTGTGTCCTGGAGAATGTCTCACACAGTTGTAATCATCAACATGCTCTACCGAATTTTTGTGGTTTGCCTAGCGAGGACCTTGACACCTTCCTCTTCGAGTTTGATGTCCTTTTCCGAAGCTATGACTATTATTCTAATGCCCATAAAATCAAACTATTTCCCGCCACCTTGAAAGAAGCATCTATTCGCTGGTTCATGGGGCTCGAAGGAAATTACATCAAGACCTAGGACAAGATGAAGTAGAGATTTCTTAAAAAGTACTAGGATTATTGCAAAGTAAGAGACATACATGAAGAAATTTTTAGAATGACATAGAAGGAGGAGGAAACCCTCAAGGATTATGTAGAAAGGTTTTAATATAACTTGCAAAGAACTAAGAAAAATGCAATTGATCCCGAAACATTACATATTATCTTTCTCAGAGGGATCAAGGATGATTGTATGGATGCATTAAATCTTATGGGGGCCAGAGATATTTCCCAAATGACTTATGACAATATCTGTGAACTGTGTAAGAGATATTCACGAGGTATCACTAATAAGTTTGGGAAAGGTCCCCAGGATTTAGCTTCTAGGGTCACAAAATCATCAGGAGGAGGATTTACTAGGACCGAAATTGGAAACATGTTGGACAATTTTAAGAACGATATCCTTAGTTCACCTAGCTCCCAATTGGATACTTTTCAAGAAAAGAAAAAGAAAGAAGAAGACGACCTAGCGTTATCCATATTTTGTTCTAAGTGTTGAAAAAATCATCTTTTAAGGGAGTGTCCTTTATATAACATAGAGGTATGTGGTATCTGTGAGAAAAATCATGATACTAAGAGTTGCCCTTATTTTCCCGAGTTGAAGGTAATCTATCAGTGTGCCATTGGGGAAATAGAACAAATTTGTTTTGTGGCCCAAAAGTGGCCATGGCCACCCAAGGCACCAGGCATGACACAAGAGCAATCCCAGTCCCCCCCATACTTTACTCAGTATCAATATCCGCAACAAAATTGGTATGCTCCCGCGCCCTGGCAATAATGGCACCCGCAAACTCAAAACAAGCCTTGGAAACAAGGCTGGAGAGGGCCTACTCTTCAACAATCCACTCCTCAACCACATCCTCCAGTCCAACATCAACAACAATTGCAACTACCATCCAACCAAACTCCCTCAAGACTAACACAATTATTGGCCCAACCAATACCAAATCCAAACAATAAAGTAGTTCATCCCGCCTGCAATGTTGAACTACCCTTCTTTCCAACATATTTTATTTTCCCTGAGGAATGTCAAGAGATTCATTTACGATAAGGGAAAGTGATTCAAGATCAGACATCACCCATCATCCAGGAACAAGATGATGAGGAGAATCCTCCCGAGTTATTCCTCTAAAGAAAAACAAAATATCACTCAGAAACACTCCGATGAGTAGGAATCGCTCCCAGAACCACTTTATCTAGAAAGGTTAAATATAGAAAAGTCCCCCACACAACCAGAATTTGACCTTTTAGGAGAACTTCGAAATGTGTGTGTCAAGATTCCTTTGTTCCAAGCTATTAAAGATGTCCCGATCTATGCTAAGGTTGTTCGGAACTCTGCCTAAGGAAACCAAGAAGGAAAAGGAAAGACCCAGAAATTGTTCATGTCATAAGGAAGCTAGTCGATCTAATGCTAGGAAAAGTATTTATGGCGAAATACATGGATCCAGGAAGTATGATTGTCAAATTAAACATTAATAACACTCCCATCGCTCACACTCTGGTAGACTTAGGGGCGGCCATAAACGTAATGACCAAGGAAACTATGGAAAAATTCAATTGCATGGTCTATGACCAACCACTATAGTCCTTCAACTAGTGGATAGATCCACAGTAAAACCTGAGGGAATACTAGAAGATATAATTGTTTTTGTAGACTCATCGGAGTATCTCGTTGACTTTATGGTCCTGCAACCAAAGGCCAACCTAGGAGTCTATCCATTGATCTTGGGAAGACCCTGGTTGGCCACTGGTGATGCATACATTGCTTGTAGGTTAGGGGATATGAATATCTCCCACAAAAATTCCACCAAAAATATGATCCTCTATCCTCTTGCTAATCTTTACGATGACCTAGAAAATTCACCTTGGATTGAAGATAGTGATGAGGAATCTACACAACCTTTGTTGACTCTCGACCAAGCATCAACCTTTAGGCAGGATACTGAGGATGATATTATTTGCACTTACATAATGCATCCTCATACAACCAACCATCCAATTTTAGAACATATCTTAGGGGAACACTTCCAGGAAACCTATTCACCAACAGAATTGACACAACCACTATATGGATTGGCTCCTATGGATGTTGTCTTGGAGGAACAAATCCTAGCCATCAAAATAAATCCCGGAAAAACCTTAAACATCAATGATAAGCTATACTCCTCCCAACAAAAACAACTCATATAGATGCTCAGAAAACATAGTTTTTCCTTCGCTTGGGATTATACTGACATGAAGGGAATCCACCCTAACCTATGTACACATCACATTTATATTAAGGAGCATTCCTGACCTATTCGACAACCTCAGCAGAGAATGAACCCAGCTCTGAGAGATATAGCTAAAGGGGAACTCCAAAAACTCCTTGATGTAGGTTTTATTTACCCAATCTGTGATAGTAAGTGGGTTTCACCCTTGGTTATTGTGTCGAAAAAGAATGGAAAATGGCTAATCTGTGTCGACTATAGAGAACTAAATAAGGCCACTCTGAAAGACTATTTCCCACTACCATTCATTGATCAAGTCCTGGATACCTTGGCAGGAAAGAAGTATTTCTCTTTTCTCGATGGCTTCAATGGCTACAATCAAATACAAATCACCCTCGAAGACCAAGAGAAAACTACTTTCACCTTCCCATGGGGAACTTATGCATACTGAGTACTACCATTTGGATTGTGTAATGCCCCGACTACATTCTAGAGATTTGTCTTAGCAATATTCTCTTAATTCACCAATGATTGCGTGGAAATTTATATGGACGATTTCACTATTTATGGAGATACCTTTTAGGAAGCCTTGGACAATTTAGAATAAGTTTTGATTAGATGCCAAGAGACCAACCTTTCTCTTAGCCACAAGAAATTCCATATGCATCACACTGAGGGAGATGTATTAGGACACCACATATCTCCTATGGGAATCCAAGTTGACCCCGCTAAGATAGAGGTCATTCGTGGGCTTCCAGTGCCCACAACCCAAAAGGATGTCTGCAACTTTCTAGGGCATGCAAGATACTACCGAAGATTTATTGAAAATTTCACGAAGATAGCATCACCCTTATTTCAATTACTAACAAAAGCTACAAAATTCTCTTGGAATGACCAATGTCAAACTGCATTTGAAACTTTAAAAGAAAAACTATTCGTTGCTCCAATCTTGCGAGGTCTGAACTGGTCCCTACCTTTCCATATCTCTATAGATTCCTTGGATTTGTTATAGGGAAAAAAGAGGAGCAACAACCATATGCCATTTATTACGTCAACAAGAACCTTACCCTTGTTGAAAAGAACTATATTGTAACTGAAAAAGAGTTTCTTTCTATCATATATGCTATTAATAAATTACGTCATTACATCACAGGTTATTCTGTTTTCATACACATCGATCACTTTGTCATTCGTTACCTTATGAATAAACCTATAACTAATGGCAGAGTGACCAAGTGGTTGCTCTTGCTACATGAATTCACCATCTCAATCATTCATAAGCCAAGGAGGAAAAATGTAGTTGTTGATTTCCTCTCCAGAATCACGAACACAGAAGGGGTCGTCCATGTAGGAGATACTTTTCCAGATGAACAATTGTTTTCTTTATCCACTAACAAACCATGGTTTGTAGATATTTCTAACTACTTAGCTGCAAGTAAGCTTTTGCAACATTTGTCACCAAAATAACTTCAAAAGATTATTTGACAGAGCGCAACATATTCCTGGGGCGAAGGATACTTCTTTTGTACCGGGCAAGATCACACCATCCGACGTTGTGTTCGAGAAGATGAAATTTATGACATCCTCAAAGCATGTCATGATGAACCATGTGGAAACCACTTTGCAGATAAAACTAATGAAAACAAAATATTACACCTGTGATATTATTGGTCGACCATCTTTCGGGATGCCAAGTAATATGTATGGAGTTGTGACAAGTGCCAAAAGATGGGGCGACCTGTGAAAGCAGATGAGATGTGACTCCAACCACAGATCCAGATAGATCCCTTTGAGAAGTGGGCCCTTGAATTCATGGGACCCATCAACACACCATCAAAGAAGAAGGCGTACATCCTGGCGTGCACCGACTATGTGACTAAATGGGTCAAAGATAAAGAAATTCCAAAGGCTACATAGGAAGCAGTGGCTAATTTCTTATATAGAGATATCTTTGTCTGCTACGGTGTTCCCTGAGAAATCGTCATTGATCAAGGGACCCAGTTCACTTCACAATTTATCTAGTCCATTACTGAGCAATTCAAAATCAAGCACCGAATCTCAACCCTGTACTACCCTCAGGCGAACAGGTAGGTAGAAGTGACAAACAGATTACTAGAGGCATCCTGACTAAAAAAATTAAACATCATCACAAGGATTGGGCTGACAAACTTTCATAGGCTCTATGGGACTACAGAAATACCTAGAGAAACACCACAGGGTTTACCCCCTATGAGTTGGTATACAGGAAACACGTGGTTCTCCCCATTGAATTTGAAATCAAGAGGTTGAGAACCACACTACAAGCAGGCTTAGATATTTCAGAACCCCAACAACACAGACTTGATTAGATTAATGAGCTTGATGAAATCTGTTAGGATGCAATACATCAAACTACTTTAGTCCGGCAACAGAGGGCTAAGTGGCATGACGAATTCATCAAAGAGAAGAAGTTCAAAGAGGGGGATTGGGCCCTTCTATTTGATTCACGGTACAAAAAATTCAAAGAAAATTTTCACCTTCGTTGGCTGGGTCCATACGAGATCGAAACTATGTATGAGAATGGCTCCATCAGGCTCTGCACTATCAATGAATAAAGGACACCACTAATGACTAATGGTCATCAGTTGAGATTGTACCAAAAACCCGAAACCAAGGAGGAATTCATTCAAGAATTGGTCAAGCAAAAGGATATCAACATTTTGGGCAAGGTGGCCCTGCCACCAATACTCACCATCTGAAGCCATTTATATCTAAAACAAGTAAAAAAATAAAAAGGGAATAAAAGATCTAGTAGTGAAAACCTGGTTTCAGGTGCTACCAACCTTGGCGATGTTAGAAAACTAGACACTAGCTGACATCACCAAGTATATAAAACCTCCAGCTGTGAAAACCTCTTTACGAGCGCAACTGGACCAACTCTTGTCTGAAAGCCAGGCTTCCGGCAGGCGAAGTTTGCTTAAAAAAAAAAAGGTGTTTGATATATATATAAACATCCATTGATCAAGCTTGTCATTGCATTTTCAGTTCCCTGATGGCAACGTTCGAGTGTACTGACAAAAACATTTCTTCAAATATTGCATTAATAATACCATTTTCATGATTATGCGAGATTTCAAGGAAACCTGTTATTATCAATTACTCTAGCACAATTGATAAAAGCTCACAAGGCTTAAGGACAACATGACTACATCAAACATTGCAAAATCCTAGTAGCAGAGCATTTGCAACACATATTTCAAAGTTTAGTTTTATGGCTCTGCAGAATTGCAAGGAATTTTATCATTACCAAGCGTTCTAGCATATCTGAACCCAAAAATTCAAAGACACGCATGCTACGTCAAAAGCTAAGGGATCCTAACAGCGAGAGCATTGGCATCACACAAGTTTAAATTTAGGTTCTCTTTTAAAACCACCCTTTTATTTTCTGTCACTAGAGGTTAAGAGATTATGTGGAAAATTAGTAATATCATTCCATAATTATCCTTGAATATCCTAAGTACTAAAAAAAATTTGATTTATGAATGACTTATCACTATTATTTTCCTATGGGTACCATTGATTAATATTCCAGCCTGTTGAGAAGACATTGTCGAAATTATGGTCATACATTAGCTAAAGCTGCATCTATGAAACTATAGACTACCACGACCTTCATATTACATAATATTTTAGTTATTGGCTAAAAAGCTAGCTGCTAAAGGTTATGTTGTATAATAACATTACCTATCGATCTCATGACCATTATCTAGCGATAACCACCACGTCTAATCAACCATTATGAAGCGATCATCTTTAACCTACCACGCCTGACCACACTCTATCACTCTACCCGATAATTATTTGATAACGATCATACCCTCACCGGTCTTAATGTGAAATCGTTTGAATTCTGGTCCCGAGGATACCCGACGGGATAATTATCATCATTCGACTCTGTATAACATTCAACCCATTATGCAAAGCTCTGAATCGAAAGAATAAGGGGTCGAGGTGATTAGTTGGAGGTTTGTCAGACATTACCAGGTTGTCTAAGCAATATGACTTAAAGGAAGTGGGAAGAAATCTCAAGGAAGGATAAAACCCTTTCCAAAGTATCCAGAAGCTTGAATCGAGCATCGACGCTTGAAGGTTTCAGGCATAATCTAGATCGCACTGGAACTTGACAAAATTTAGAAGGGACGCGGGAAAGAATCCATAGGGGTCGAGCTATTGTGATTGGATTCAGAGCTACATAAGGGCACTGGATGCGTAAATTTGTGGGAACATTTCCTAAAAGGAGCCATCAATTCATACAGAAGCTATTCAGACCAGTGATTGAACTCGTCCTAGCTGTCCATAGAAGACAAAATCCCAAGTCAAATCAGAAGACTAAGTAAGCCATCGACAAGAATTTGAGTTGTAGTCTGGATTAGACCTGAGACCTGGTCTTGATGGTTAAGGTCGAGCCAAAGAATTTTTATAAGAGGGATGAGACCGAAAAGGTGCCTATGCCAGTACTAAAGAAGAATCGGGCCAAATACAAAAAGGGAGATAGCCAACAGAGTAAATCTGAGTTGGGGGGGAGAGAGACAGCCTTCAAGGACATCATTAGCCTCTACAAAAAAAAAAAAAATTGGACTATCGATAAACTCATGGTAAGTGTTGCAACCATAACTATTTTTTTTCCTTGTAGAAATTAATGCTGCAAATATGGGAGGGGAAATCAACAGGACTGAGCCTGGTAACGTAGAATAAATTAAAAGAAACCCAACAACCATGAGAATATTTGAGCAGGCTGGATGGCTGGTATTTCTGGATCGATTCCAAGGTTCTGACCATGACTTAGTATTGGAATTTTCCCAGAATTGTAATGGGCAGTAGACCACAGTAAGGAGGTTGACCCTTCTAGTTTTGGAGGAATCCATGAGCAAAATTATAAGATTTCCTCTACAGGGCGGGAAGTGGTACAAGAACTTTAAGATTGCTCCTGAAAATTGGGCTGAATTTCTCGAAACACCATCCTCACTCCTTGATTTAAGAAGGGGGATACCAAGAGAAACATCATGCTCCCCTGGGATGAAGTGGTTTTTCATTTGCAGAAATTCATTACTTGTGAGGGACGATACAACTTGGTTCACCACTACCATGTCAGAATTCAAATGCATCTGGTAGGAGAGAAACCAATGAATATGCCATATTATCTACATAAAAGTGTGTCAAAGATGAGTGAGTTCATGAGAAAGAAAAAGAGACTAGAAACTTCCCTCTACCACAAAGGGCTTATAATGATGATCATAAATGTAGAATTGGAAAGAACGGGAATTTCATGGAGTACCTTCATGGGCCAGCCATTAACTAAGCCAAGGGCCAAATTACTTCCTCCCAAGAAGAGGTCTATTGAAGCTACAACAGGTCAATTGAAGCTACAACAGTTGGATGCAGGTCTACCAGGGTATCTAGGAAAGTGTTGGGGACAACCTCTATTGTTGAGATTGATACAAAGTCAGAAGAAGGGGAAGATAATGAGAAACATGTTGAAAACTCAAAAGAGAAAGGGGGACAAGATGATATCATGATCGATCTCATATCAAAGCCCAAAGAAGCAGAGCCTCCAAATATGGATTCAGAACAAAATTGGACAGGGTTTGAAATTTCCTCTTCTTCCCCTTTCTCATCCAAGGAGATAACTAATTCTCATGATTTACCAACTTGTTCACATTTCATTCTAGGATGTAGAGGACAGGACAAGAAGAAAAAGGGGGGTTGAAGGCATATGGAACCCAAGCCATTTATATCATGTAGCCCTAGCGACCAAGCTCTCCTTAAACAAAATAGAAGTCTATTGCTACAGAAAAAAAGATCAAAAGAAAACTGAAATATCACAAGTTATCACAAAGTAATGTAAGGAATTCGATGGGGGGTATTCAAGGTGAGGAAGTTTCAGAAGAACGAGTAGAAGGTTGTACAAAAGTCCATGTGGAATAAGCACAAATGATTTTCAACACTTTCCTAGATGATGTCATTACTAATACACATGCCTTCATACAGTTTTAACTAGTTTACCCCAATGGAGAAATAAGGATGAGCTCTTTGATCTAGGAATCATCAATAAGGAGTCCCATAGGCAAGCCATAAAAAAGATTAAGACCAGGTGGTTCTCCATGTACTTGCAACAAGAACGGAAATGGATTGAAAATACTAAAGGGTACAAGCATCAGTTGGAAAACACAAAGAAATTAATACAACATACCATTGAGATTGTCTTTGAGGGAATATACAAAAGAGAGCCACCTATATGTTACCCTCTCTTCTTTCATGATAGATGGGCATTTTTCATATTGAGGCAGTTAGCAGCTGGACAACCCCATGAAATCAAACAACCGGATGACTTTGTCAGCATATATCTGTATGCAGAGATGAGAGATCATCATTTATTATGTGAACTTTATCTCTACAACTTCATCTTACCGGATAACGCCCATTGGAATCCCAACCCTGGTGTTGGGGATGTCCAATTACATGTATTTTCTTCCCATATACTCGGTCTTTCCCAGTGGAAAAATGATGTTGAATTTTACAAGATAATCGAGGCAGAAGCAAGCTTAAATGTAAGGGATGAATACCCTCTATCCCATATAATAAAAAATGATCTACAAAGATTGAGGGTAGATCCAAAGGATGTTGTTACCATCAGACACCACCAAAGGTATGCCATAAACGATTTCCTACATATATACAAGGCACATTTTGTTGAGGCATTGTTGATATCCCATGACATTTGGGAGGCCCTCCCTAAATACTTATAGGATAGGAACCCGATGGGATACCCATATTTTAGTTTAGCTCTTAATAAGGCCTCCTTCTATGCCAACTCCTTGTTAATATATGGTACTAGATGGGTGGGCCTTAGGTTCCATTTTCCTATCATAAGGTGTCCTAGCAGATTCTACAAGGATCCTCTAGCTTGGGATGAGGAAGAAGAAAGAACTCAGTGGCTACAAATGGATAGGACCTTGGGGTACTATAACACATGTGAATTTGGACACCCATCCTACGACTAGGGAGCAGTACATGCAGGTGTAACAGAGACAGAATAAGTTGCATGGGGACATACAACCAAGCCAGTAGAGGGGTGATGATGAACTCCCATTTTGGCATATTTTGGGACTCCTATACCCTATAAATACATATACATTTTGCCTCCTTATATGTGCTAAGTACTCATTTCTTGTATTTTCCAATCTCTTCTAAGGTATTATCTAATTTTCCGTATATCAATCTTGATTTCTCTTTATGGTTAAGGTTTGGTGTGTATTTTGAAAAGGAAATTTGAATTATTTTGTGTGTGGATATTAGTAAAGCTAATTATGATTATAAAGTGCAAAGTGTTCCAAGTTCCTCCAAATGAAATATGAAGGATTTTTATATTCAGCATATGGGTATTTTGAGAAGATATATCAAAAGTCCAATATAATGATAATATACATATCAATATTCAATATATGTGTGACATCGCTATTATATCACCAGGAATCTTCAACATATGCCCAATTTGATATTCAACATATTATCTTAATACCTACATCCGGCTTAAAGAATTAAATCAACAAAAAATATTAAGTGTTCATTGGCAAAGATAATTGAAGGTAACAGATTCTCAGTCTATGCTCCATCAAGGTTCCAACCGTATTTAATATGGATCAAAGAGATATGTCTTCAGGAGGTCGGATCGAGCAATTCAACATGTGCTAAATGATAAGCCTCGATCCACTTGCACAATTAAGAAACCGACTCAGTCATTGTGGAAGGAATCGTTGGGTCTGGAATATGTTTCCAATTGGTTTCTATGTAACGAAGCATGTCCCAATGAATCAACAGGAAATATGAGTTTAAGTTGTTAAGACTGATTAGAAGAATAATAGGAACTGACAGCTCTATATTTAGACGTTAGACTCCCCCAGTTTGTATAAATATTAGTGTGTTAGTGTATGATTGACAATACATATGATATCAGTGTCGCCTTATCATAGCGAATTGTAAGAGCCAAGCGCTCCAAGTTCAGACTTTTAATATAAAATTGTTGTTATGCTTTGAGTGTTAAATTACTAGTGTGGTGGTGTTGAATTGAGAACCATGAGCATAGGTCTACCCATGAGACATGGTCTTCTCACATGTACGGTCCTGTGTTGTGAATATAGAAATACATGTTAGTGTTATTTACTTTACATTTGTTAGCTTATTTTCCGGTTCAAGTCTGTATAAATTTATTCTTATTTCAAAATTTAAACTACACAAAAAACACAGGTTGCACAATGGACACTTGTGCTATGTTGCATAATGATAACTAAATTGTGCTAGGACTTAGATTGATACAAGTTATTGATATCCCTATCAGTCTTTGTTTACCTTAATATTTTATACCAAAGTTGTGATCGTATTTTGTACCTATAATAGTACTGGGAATATCATCAATCGGATTAGCATTTGAGGAATCATATAAACTGTTGAACCTAAGTTCTGGCATGCTAACCTTGTAATAATTTCATTTCTGATTTTTCCTATGTGAATTAAGATAAGAGACAACTAGTTTCTTTTATTTTGTTTGGAGTGTTGCAATATCATTTTCTTTACCTCACTCGGTGAACACACGAGGGTATAGGGTTATGAGAGCTCAAAGACCTTATCCCGATAGGTACCACTAGCTGGGTTGAGGGTTATAGAATTGTGTCTTTATTTTTATGCTTTTCTTCAATATATACATAGTTTTGTTCAAATTAGTATTTTCCAATGGCTAGGCGAAGTCCTTCTTCTGTGCATATTACACCGAGTGCGTCACAAGTGTAAATTGAACCTCGAGTTGATAAATTAAGTGACAAACTATAGAGTAACACCAAATAATTGAGAATCATATTTTTACCTCGTCATCTCCCCAATATAGCCACCAAATAAATGTTGAGGAACATGTATGAGAAACCTTACTCAACATTTTCATATCTAGTTGGGCGAAGGAAAGATAGTTGGGAATGTTACCCAGGGTTTATAGCCTAAAAATAAAAGAAACAATCACTTAATCCGCAAGTATTATGTATGAGGGACCATGGAGACAAAAGAAAAAATGAACCAAATCGTCAAAATACATATGTGAGACTGAAATAAAAAATCTGATTTTTATATTGATTTCATTCTAAGATACAAAGTTGAATTCTCTTTACAAACCCCTGCAAGGGTAGGGACCAAAGTCAGATTTAGAAGCCTCTGATGGGCACCATACAAAAAGACTCTAACAACAAAAGAAAATTGAAGCTAAAGATCTAGATCAACTTGCCACAAAATGTTGTCAATTGACTCTGCAAAATACTCTTTATCAATCATGAAACTTAATTCATAAACATACAAGAATACAAAGACTGTCAAAGATAAATCATGCACCTTTAAAGACACGTTGTTGAAATATATGATTCAACTTTGAATCATGCTACCTTCAATAAGACCCCATTGTCATCAAGATGGTTAAGCCTTCTAGTAAACTCTGAATGAATGAAAAAATGAAAGTATCTCACAAGTATAGAGAAAACCTTATAGCAGAAGTTCTCCCTCTATTATCTCTTGCCCTTGTCTCTTCATTTGATTGAGATTTTATTCTTTCTTAATAAATTATGGTAGTTCAACTACCTTTCTTTAGTTAAGTTTAATCAACTTAACTAATTAGTTGAGACAAATAAATAATAATGTATATAAATAAGGGTCTAATTAAATAATAACTAAATAGGTGGGACCCCTTGTGATTCTCGTTTTCAATTTATTTTAATAATCATCAAAACCATGACGTATAAAACCCCAAACATTTGATTCAAACATCCTCCTTGTAACTCCCATTCTCATATTAATGATCAAATATTTTAATATCAACAAAATATAACATGACTGTATCCAAAAATGACATTATATCCATGTTGTCCAAAACACTGTCTAAATATGTATTTGTTGTCCAAAACATTGTCAAAATAAAAAAACTATCCTCAATAGAAAATTATATTAATCAACATCCAAAACCATATTTGCTATGAAAAGCATTTGGCCTCTTTTCACTACTGAATTCTTTTGATCTTTCTGTTGCAGCCTTAGGATGATTGGAACGTTGAAGATGGATCTCGTTGATGACATGGGAGCAATTGTCTTTGAGACGAAGATGAGATGTTAGGGACCTAACCTACCTAACCCCTCAAGTGGGTAGAATAATATATTTCCATGTAATAAAGGTCAATATTGTTGATGATTGCAGCTATGTGAGACATTCTCCAGCTTACAAACCTGTGAGATGTGGATCATTGCAACTATGTGAGTCTTTCTCTTAGCTTACAAACCTGAAAGAAATACCCTAATAAGGGTACGTGGTTCCTTCCTGAGACAGAGCTGGAACATAGAGATGACCTCCTCCATTTAGAGAGTTGAGAAGAACTCCAAATGATTATCCAATGGGAAAGGCACTCTGTTGAGTTAGACATGCATGTGGCTGAGTACAAGGTGAATGTGTGAAATCCCAAAGTGTTGGGTGCATCGTCATGTGAATAGAAATGGAGATGATGTATTAGCCTCCTCTGAGCAACAAAGTTGATGAGAAAACTCCAGATGATTCTCCCGTGTGAGGTAGTGGGAAAGAAGATCTGTAGAGTGGACGTGCCTGTGGACGAGAACATGTGTAGATTTGGTTCTTTTGTCTAATGCAGTGAGCCATAGATATGGACATCCCTATGGATGTGCCCCTATTGGATGAGAACTAGTGGGTGTATCATATCCTTTTCTATATTTTCCAAGAGTCAAACCTACCTGTAACCCTAATTGTAATGTAAATGGTATAGGTCGGCCCCACCTTAATGTGACTACTAATTAATGTAAAAGATAATTAATCTTGTTAATATTGATTATATTATAATCTAGTGAGGTCCTTGTTAATATTGATTATATTATAATCTAGTGAGGTCAGCCCCTGTTAATAGACACTTTTGTTGATAGCTTCAGGTTAGTATAAGTAAAGTTAAATTCCCATTGAGGAAACATATACTCTTATGAGTTTGGAAATTTCACCAAACACATCTACTTGGGAAAAGTGTGAACCTCTCTTGGGCACTAGTCTCTAGGGTTTGAAACACCCTCTTGTGTGCTAGGTCTATTGGTGGTGAAGTTCTTTCTCTTGGAGAAGGTACAAAGGATTTGTCCGGGTTTTCTTACCTTGCTGAGGCATTCTGTGATAGTCCTTGTGTTCTTGTGCATGGTGTTCTTCTAGTGATCTTGGTTGTTTAAATATCATTATTTTTTATGGTTAAGACTAATGCTAAAATGGAATGAAATTCATGCTTAACCTAGCTTCTATTGAAAATCAACATGGTATCAGATCATAGGTCTTGAAGAACCCATTGCACAAGCTACAAGCTTTTACTAGTCATCCCCCCTCTCTAAAACCGCATTCTTAATCCCTCCTAGGGTTTCCAGTAAAATCCATAATGACCCTCTTCTTTTGAGTGTTTCGTCACTTGGAAATTGGACGTTGAGGCTAAAATTACCATAGGATTGTACCTACTTTCGCAGAGCACCTCCAAATGTTTCCAGATTGGCATTCTATGAGCTTTTTGAGCTTTTGGCCCTAGGGTTTCTAGGGTTTCACAATTTCTATAGAAACTTCAAAATTAGGGTTTCTAAAATTCCTTTAAGGAGCTTCCCTTTAGCTCACCAATGTTCTCCTCCTATCTTCAAAGGCTTATTGTCAAGGGCCATAAGTCCAACTAAACCTAAAAGTGCTAGCCTAACCTAGTCAGCAGGGTTTACTTTTTTGTAGCCAATTTGACAAGGGTTTGTGAAGAATCCAAAATGAGAAAAATCATAATGTGAGGAAAGCTTGATGATTCAAGCAAACTCAGCTCTGAAGACAAGTCTTCAAAGGAAGACTTATTGTGGGTATACAAAAGGTCTCCTCCTTCATAAAGATGTCAGAGGATAGATATCAACCATGTGCCACTGGAGAAATCATATAAACACCCTCAAAGTAATTCTAGTATATATTTTTTATTTGGGGGCTGCCATCATGAGGGTAATTGTGGGACAAAGGAACCCTTGTTGAAGTCTTGGATTCAGAGGAATCTCGGTGCATTCAGAGGGAACAACATAATCGAAATGAAGACTCTAGGTTTGATTATTGTAATTGCCATTCCTCTAACATATATTTCTAAAGTTTGCCATTACAAGTAGTTGTAGCCGTTGTTAGCACTAGAATCACCTTCAGATTGCACAGCAAGCCCAGTATCTATCGTTATGTAGATGTAAAAGAGTTTTTTGAGGGTCAAATGGATAAGACTCAAAATGATAATGTTCAAACTCATAAATCGTGGCTAGCATGCACAAGCAATCAAGGTCTTGGCTAACTTCAATTAGTAAGTGAGAATAAATATGAACAGAGGGAAGAATTCAAGGAGAGAGGGATGTAGAGGTTGTTGTAAACATCAGTCCTGTTGCATTTAAACCTAAGGAAGAAAGAGTTTTAATACAAGATCTTCTTGAGTTCGTAACTTAATGACACTAAAGAAACATCATGATAAAAATAATAATCAACATACATCATAATATTACCACAACCATTCATGTGAATCATTCAAAGAATGAACACTTTAGCATCAAAAGCAAATAAGATGGAAAGAGAAGATGATTTCTATTAACCAAGATGTCTCAAATCATGTACATAACTAGTTCACAAGAACTTTATAAAAATATTACAAGTAAGGGAGCCTTGCTCAACCATTCAACTCATCAAGAATTTCATTTATCTATTTATAACAAAAAGGGAAGCAACAACCGGAGGTAATGAAAGTTGGCCTCCTTCCCATGAAATTATCTAAGAATTTATTCCATCTAACAACTTGACCAACAACCTATGATATGAAATGGAAAGTGTTTGTGACTAATCCAACCAATCTTTGAACTAAATGATTTCCCTTTGGTGCACAACTCCTTGTTTTCCATGTGTCCTTCAGGCGCATGTGGCTATCATCATGCCGCTTAGATGTTGTTTATGTAATTTTCTTCATCATCTTCTATCCAAAAAGATGTTAGGTCGACCCTCCTGTATTCCTGGTATCTGTTGGTAGTATCATTTCGTAGTGCTCTGAGTAGCTCACTTTGTAGTTCTTTCACCAAATTTCATGAGACTCTGTAGTGCAACCTAAAAACTAGACAAGTAGAAAATAGGTAGCACCAAACCTTCATATCCTCTATGAAAACTTCAATCTCTATGAAAATTTAGGTAGCTTAATTTTGGTAGCACCACTGGTGTGTCTCGCGGCAAACTTCGCCTCTCAAAGAAATTTGGTAGCGACCTAGGGTAGCCGGCCACCTCGGTATCTCTGAAAACTTCATCTCAATAAATTCAGATTTCACTGCGGTGTTCTCATTAAAATTTTGGGTAGTGCCATCAAAATACGCAACACCTTCACTTGGACATGCGTAATGGTAGTAAACTCGGGTAGTAGCATCACCATTAGATTTAGGCGATTAGGCAGTATTGTAGGTAGCAAAATAGTGGAACATAAAAAATAGACTATTCAGAAAGCCATAACGCCACGGATGTCTTCTTCTACTATTACTAACAAGGGATTAATTTTCAGCACCAACAGTCCACCATTCGTCTCTTCAACTCCACCTATTCCTTTCTGTCGAGATCCTCAGTCCAGTTCGAAAGATTCTTCAATGGAGCCATGCTCCTTGGTTGCCGGTGTCTCCTTTCAATAGAAGCTTCAACCAATACCTACAAGTTCCTTTGATCCACTTCATCCTGAAAATGTTGCAACCGCTTTGAGATTTCTCGCTATGAGACTAAAAGCCTCTGCCATTAGTATGTTAAGTTTTTGAGTCAGCTTCTATGGAGAGGTCGAGCCTTTCTTTGTTGCAAGCTCCTGCTAGGTCAGAGTGGCCGTAGCCATCCATGAGTTCTCTATCTTAACCCTCACATGGCTTATAATTTTCAACAGAAGCCACCTCCTTCCTAGCATCCCTAAGTTGTTTGATTAATCTTTTGAATGTCTGGATGCTATGTGGAGTAGTGATGTGAATAGTCTCGGTAGGTTTTTTTCATGGTTTCCTCTTCCTGTTGCATAGGAACTAATGTGTCTATCTCAACAGGTTTCTTGATGCCTTTTCCTTTATCTTTCTTTCTTTTGTACAAGGGTTTCTTCTTTCTTCCATGTGCTTCTTTCCAATGCCTTGGCCCTCATCTTTCTTTCTTTGTTGGATAGATACTTTAGGTAGATTCATTCTTCAACGTACTTTTAGAAGATGATGCCTTATGAAGGATTTATGACCTTGATGCGTCGGCCGTTGAAGGAGAGAGGAAGTGTAGCTTCTTCCCTTTCTTTGTTGTAGGTTTAGTAGAAGAAGGGCTTCTTCTAACTCTGGAGGAGGGGTGAAAAATATATTTGTAGAGAATGAAAAGCTTCCTCCTCAGTTCCTATGACCTTTTTGATGACCTCTGGATCTTGAATAAGAACTTGGTCCTTTCTCTTATTTCTAGTACCTTCTTTAGAAGCACTGGTGGATGGTAAAGGGCTTTCTTTCATGGACCGAGGAGTAGCTTCTATATCCAACTTGAAGTGAGAAGAAATAACAAATGTTCCCATGAGATATCTTTCACCCAGCTCTTCAGAAACTAGCACTCTAATCAATCCAGAGTGAAAGATGCTAGTATCCACATCCTTAGACTTGAATTGAATTACAACTGGCATCTTGCCTATGCTCCTTAGCAAATAGTAGAGAATATTCATTTCAATTTTACCAGTAAAATGCATCACAAGCCTTATATGGTACTGGTACAAATGTGTTAAACCTCCCTTCACATGTAAAGTATCTCTTAATGATCCTCAATATCTTGTCAAAATTATCAATCAGATGATTCATTTTCACACCTTTAGACAAATTACCAACTTGATGTTCAAGCTTAAGGAAATTCCTTGGCATAGGTTGAATTCAAAGCCATGGCTTTAAACCATTTCTCATCTTTGATAGGGATTCCTATATGTACCAAATAGAGGCCTTAACCACCTCAAATTATAGATCCCCTACCTTGGTTTCCAGTCCATCAAAATGTAAGTGTCTGCCTTTTCAACTCAGGATGACCTCTTTGCATATATTGGAATAATGAAAGGCATCATACCCTTTGAAAAACTTCTATGGCCATGGGATCCGTCTCAAAAAGATGCATATCTATTGTGTTTGGTTCTGACCACCTTACCTCCTTTGTGTGACTTCTTCATATGAGGAGTCTCCATAGTTTAGGATAAACGATTATTATGGCTATGGAGTAGTGATAAACAGAAGGATCTAAAGTCAAGGCTCAAGTGAACAAAACTTCCCTTAAAATAGACTGGTTACTAACTAGCTAAACTGGCTGTGGAAATCCCACCATTGGATGTGTGCAGGTATGAACACTTGAAAAATGAGAGGATACCCTATAATTAGCCTTTGAAACTGAGTAGAAACAACCTGATTTAAATGTCAGATGAGGTAGGGGAGAAAATTGTTGTTGAGTAGCGCCTCTAAGTGGCACACTACGCATGCAGAGAATAGGACTTGCTTGGATGTTGTGAGATTAGTAGCAATGGTAGGCGGATGTATCAAACTTTGATATGAAGGTAATGAGAATTACAGTTTTGAAAGGAGGGAAGGAAATCATAGGATGGCATGAGGAAAAATCTCCTCCAACTATGCAAGCCCGATAACCAAAATTATGAGCACTAACTCTCCTTGAAATTTATGTCCAGAGGAGGAAAACACGAAATACCTCGCGGGAATGTAATCTGTTTGAAAACCACTCCAAGATTTCAGGAAGAAATCATGAGCACCTCGGCCTCCGAATATGCCTTAGCATTGGTTCTGATAGCATTGTTGTTTATTGGTCAGAACTAGGAGTTTGCGCAACGCAACAATCTTGAGTTTTCAAAATCACAAAACCGTTATCAGAGATCGTAAATATGAGATCTTGAAAGCATCTTTTAACCAACTCCCGGCACTGAAAAAAAGGAAGATGACATCAGTTGTTGTAATCATAAATCATTGTGGAATATGATGAATGGGAAAGGCTATAAACTCCTAATGAATGGGACAAGGTTTACTTCAAAAAATGTTTGGACAGGTAAGTAAAGGACAACAATGTAGGGCTACGAGGGCATGAGTGTGGAAAATGGCTTGTCAAATCAAACTATTCGTGGAGTTAATTGATCCTAGTGACAAGTCATGAGGGGGGTTAAGTCATGAACTAAATGGTCCTAGTGACAAGTAATGAGGGGATCGAAGATAAATCATGAACAAAACGATTCTAAGTCCAAATTTGAATGAGGATTGTTCACGTCATGACTCAATACTTCTATTTATCAAGTGGGCCCTAATCAAACACACTCCTTTAAAAAGGGTCAAATTAAAAATTAAAATCTAAGGCTTTGGCAAAAAGATAAAACTAAAGGCTAAAAACCTAAGGCAACTTAGTGTGATAAAATTGGCTCCACAGGGATGACACGTACCTGCAGGATGCCAAGAATGAGTAGATTCAAAGGCTCTTTATCCTAGGGCTATGGGGCCGCTGCATTGAAACAAAAATAAAAGAAAGATTTATTCGTTATATGGACAGCAAATCCACTCATGGCTCAAATAAAACACTTTTTTCATAAAATGCCCATTTATTGTACTACCAAAACTTCTTCATCCTCCATATTCTCCAACTTGAAAGTGTTATTAGAGAATACCTCAGATATTTTGAAAGGACCCATCCATAAAGCTTCAAATTCATCGTGCTTGCCTTTATATTGTCTCAGTGCATCCCACTTGAGTGTCCATATCACTTGAAAACTCTCTTGTTCACTTTTCTTATCAAACACCTACTTGATCTTCAGTTGATGATCATGTGCTTTATCTACAAATTCTAGTCTCCGTTTTACTTCAACCATTGGGATCCTTCTCGATCATATGATCTAGCCTCCTTGGTAATCTTGGAATAATTTTGCCACAGGAAAGGTAAGATGAGAAGGAAAAAATGGACTCAACTCAGACACCACCGAAAGGAGAAAGGCCCAAAGATATCTCTTTGTTGTCACTTTATCAGCCCACAACCAAACTTGAGTTTTGAGTCCCATGCCTTTTTGTTGTCCTCTAACAACTTTTAAATGATCTTTATAAGGCTTTTGATTGAGGATTCTGTAAGCCCATTCCCTTGCGTAGTAAGGTTGAGTGAATCAATTTGATTCCAAATTGCTCACATAAATGAATTAATGGTTCAACCTTGAAAGATGCCGCATTATCAATGACAATTTTATTCGTGACATCCAAACCTTGCCATAATGTCTTCAAGGAAACTAATGATCACTTTGTGGGAAGCATTCCTTGTAGGGATAGATCCTATCCACTTAGTAAAGTAATCAGAAAATTAAGATCCATCTATGTTGACCACTAGAAGCCGGATGAGTTTCCGATAAAATCTAGGCCCCATTGTTGAAAGGGTCCCGAAACTACAAGATTTAACGGCAAAGACTTGAGTTGTTGCTTTATAGATAATTTTTGACAATTAATACAAGACCTGATATTTTCACGGATATCAGTAAAGAGGCTATGCCAAAAATACCCAACCCTGAGAATATTGTATGTCATGGTTCTCCAATAGTGATGCCCCCACATAAACTGCCATGAAAATCAAACATAATATTTTGGGCTCCTTGTGGGTCTAGGACACCCCAAAAGCAAAATTCCAATGGGTCTTTCCAATACAAGACTTGATCAATAAGGCAATATTTAATTGATTTGAGTTTTAAGGCTCTCACCTTGTTCTATTCCATACCGAGGTCAGAATATTTGTGGAAAAAATACAATGTCCTTGGTATTCTCAAATTGCACCGCTAATGTAGGGTTACTTGGAGAAACCAAGGCTATCATGAATTTAGCTTCCATCGATTTTCTCGAACATGAGTTGGATGAAATTTACCCCTGGCTATCGAAAGTAATTTGATTCAGCGAACAACTTGTCTAAACCCCGACCTTTAACCACCTGGTAGGCTTAATCTCAAGATCAAATTCAAGGATTTTAGTAATCCACTTACTCCTTTTTCCATCTATATCCGATTGTATAAGCACATCTCCTTTACGGTTGATGAGACATAAGAACACTCTTGAATGCAAAGACATAAACTCTAAAAGACTTTGAGATCTTTAACCAATGCATAGGCTTACTTATCCATGATGTCATATTTTAATTCATCATCTCTCAATGCCCTAACAAAAAGCAATGGGCTTCTCTAAGCCTTCAACGCTCTTCTGCAATAAAACAGTTACATCAGATCAAAATGAAGCTGAAGAAAAAATAAGAAAACTTGGAGTAGTCCTACCGATAAGCACAGGTGCTTCAGCCAAGGCTTTCTTTATCTGATCAAAGAAATTACTTGAGTCACCACCATTTGATTTCATTACCTTTCCTCAACATGTCTATGATATACTTGATCAACTCCAAAGCAAAATTTGACATAAACCTTCTCAAAAATAAATTCTTCCCAAAAGATTGAACCTCCTTTTGATCTAGGAAGTGACAAGGTTTGATAGCTTCAACCCTACTGAATCAATCCTTACCCCTTCAAATTTTATTAATATGCCCCAATAATTTTCCCTCCTTCATGACAAACAATGATTTTGGATTAAAAAGAGACCAAATTTTCTGCATTTCAAGAAAACCTTTTTCAATGATCATAGTGTTCTTATCAGATTTAGAGAATGTCATCTAAGTAGATAATAATTTTTTTCCTTCTCTACAATAAATGCTATGTCCATATCTTGTTGAAAGGTCGCCCCCGCGTTCACCAAACCAAAGGGCATCTTAGCGTACATAAACGTACCCCAAGGAGAGGTGAAGGCGCTTTCTCTATCTTCCTGGGTAAAAACCAAAATCTGATTATAACCAGAAAACCATCAATCATGGACATCCTGGGTGCACTCGCCACCCTTTGTAATATATGTTCCATCTTGGGAAAAGGTAATTATCCTTTAAAACTTCTATTCAAATTCAAGAAATCAACACAAAGTTTGATTTCTCCATTCTTTTTCCTCACCGGGACCAAGTTAGCCACCCATTCAGAGTACTCAAAGGAATAATAATTTTAGCATCTAAAAATCTTTTTTACCTCTTTTTCTATCACAAGAAGAACATAGGATTGATTTGCCTCAATTTTTGTCTGAAGGGTTTGGTTTCTTCCTTTAATGGGATCTTGTGATCTATAATGTTGGTGTCATATTCTGAGATCTTCATAATTCCAAGAGAATACATCATCAAATTCCTTCAACAACTCTGCATATCCTCGCTCTCTCTCTTGATAAGCTACTTGACAACTTGACATATTTTGGATCATTTTATGTGCCCAAATTGCACTCAATTATAACAACATCATGGGATACTTCTCTTCACTCACATTACTCACAAATAATCTTTCCAAAGGACCTAGCCCTTTGGAATGTGGTTGCTAGGGAGCCTAATAATATGATGATTAGTAATTTTATTAAGGAAAACATCAACAAGAGGATTAATTTTAGAATCATGATCCTAATCAATGTGTAATGCGTAAAACTCATAATAGTCTCAAGGAAAATTTTAAGTTCTAGATCATCTTCTAACACCTTCCAATATTTTACATTGTCCCGTATAGAAGGCCTGACTTGACTTCTACATCATACTTGAGTTTAGGTGGTAAGCTGACTCTAAAATTGATTTTTGATACAACCAAAGAATCAACCATGGAATTCTCCTTTCTTGGAATAAATAAAATGTTAAAATATGAGAAGAAACTACCCACCAAGTCCCACACTTCATTCCTATAAGATCTAAGCCTAGGGTGCTTCATTTCGTAAAGATTTTTTATCTGATGGAAAATCAATTAAGCATCCCCAAATAAAAACATCTCTTCTATCCCCATACCTTTGTAGCGTGTACTCTCAATCCCAAGACAATAGGGCTTCATAATTTCATTATTAGTAGTTTCAAATTCTAGTTTGTATGACAAAGATATAGTCTCTTGAGATGGTGAGATGTCACCACTCTAGCACCAACAACTTCCTTAGAAGAGGCTCCCTCAAATAACATCTTCCAAACAAAGGTGGCCTTTCTAAAGGAGACCTCATAAAAGGTAATAAAATTTTCCTCGATTTCAAGAGGAGGCTCAAGGGTATTGGTGAGTTGCAAGATGCTAGATCCCAAATCAATATCAAGAGAAAATATGGGATGATTAGTGGGTTTGTTTACTACTAATGATAAAGTTTCAAATTGAGATTCCCATAAAGTCTTCTATGCTCTCCCCAAACGGAATAATATCATATGAGAGATCCATTTGCAAGGTCTCCCCAAGTCTTTATCCACAAGACCTTGATAAGAGCATTCCAAACTTGGGGGTAACATCAACCACCAATGACATCTATGACTATGATTTTCAAGGGAAGTTGAAATAGAGTCACAACCAAATCATTAATGACTCCAAGACACTTCACTTTCATGGAGCCAAACAATAAGCCATGGTGGGAGTCTTTTGTGATTTAAACCCAAGTTCATCCATAACAGCTTTTGTCATGAGATTGTGGGATGCCTCTAATCCATCAACAATTATGCAACACCTTATCATGAATATCTGTTGATGTATAGAAAGAGGGGATGAATCATCTCTTCTTCTATCAATGGACCCAAGATAACTACTAGTTTTTCATCTCATGATTTAATCGGAATCAAAGTGGCACTTGAGAGGCTTCAGTCGTAATAACATTTTGGAGAGATATTTTTGAAAATTTTTATCAATTCCAATAAAGGATGTTGATTTTTTTTGGATCTCACTCTCAAAGATGAAGGAAGAAGATGACTTCATGATCTCTTTGGTTTCAAGAGAAATTTCATCACCTAATCAGGAATTTGAGTATCTTTTCCTCATCAGCTAACTCCACTTTGGAAGAATTTTTCTTTTGGGTACAGGCTCATTAGGAGCATACGTTTTTTCTTCATTCTTCTTGGATATCAGATTATATCTATTAGGATTTTCTTTTCTACCTACTTAATTCATTTATTTGAATATCCATCAAGGATTTCTCATAAGCAAATTGAGTCAAGTGAGGAGATGGAGATGTGTCACCAAGAAAATAAATCTCGTGATCAACTTCTTCCTCCTCTCCTTCATCAAAACCAAGTTTTTCCTCAGAAGGAGTTTGTACCCTTTGATCATCTATCAAGCTTCGGGATCTTTGGGAAGGACCTTAGAGACATTTCTGTCTCCGGCTACCTCCTCGCACGATTTTGAGATTGTAGGTCTGTTTTCCTTCCAGCTTTAACTTCTCTATCTTGGTAGAAAGGGATTTTACTAATTTGGTGAGCTCATGTACTTGAGGATGAACATAATGAGAGCCATAGGTTGAGGCTTCAGCTTGCTTTTTCTCCTATCCCTAACAGATTTCCCTCTGAGTTTATCATATGCCACTATGTTGGATTCCACCTCCAAGGTTGAATCTTGCATATGAACTAAGGAGGTTGATCATCTTTCTCTCAGTAGAAGGAAAAACTCCTGTGGGTCGCTAAATGTAGCATAAGGGATTTTGCAGGTTTCTTGGGTTTTATCTCATCAGAATCTTATTGTACATTTTGTTAAATCTTTAGAAAAGTCAGAGATTTAATTCTCTTCTTCCTTTGATCCAAATTGATGTAGTACAAAAGTCCTTTGTCCCCTGGCTCTCAAGAAGGCCTCTGCCTAATGCTTCAATGCCAAGAATGGATCCAAGAGCCGTAATTTCAAACCACTGGCCTCACCAAAAAAGGCTTTGGACGAAGATCCTCATCCACACAACCTCATTTTCAATGTTTTGATTATTTGTATTGTTGAAATAATGTAAACCGCAGTGCTATATTATTATTATTATTGTTATTTTATTCATAAGATTAATCCCCATTGTGGATTAATCATGTCGCATCAGAGTATTAGACCAAATCCCCTTTATGGATTTCACAACCGACAATTATACAGGCGTAATAAGAAGTCGGCCCTAACAAGTAATTAAAGAGGACCCGAAATATATTAAAGGTGGGTTTACTCACCAAGATTGAGAAGTCGGGACCTACCAAAGAAGAGAGTACCTCCACATGCCGTAACTTGTGATAAATACGTGGATTCTAGCCTCATTTGATCACAACTCATCGCTTGCTCATTCTCTTATGAGGCAAGCTGCAATTACCAGTTGGAGAGAGGGAGAAGAGTGGCGCGTCTTTTGGAGAGGACTATCTGTATTGGTTTGAGTTATCTCTTGACATTGTATTGGCAATTTATGATAAGGAAGTTTTTGTTGGGTTTTCTTCCCCTAGAGAGTTTCCGAGGATAAATGTTGTGTCTCTTGTGAATGTGTATTTCTCAATGAACTTGTTCTTATGTTGCTCTTATCTATTGAAATGCAAAGAACTATAATAATGGCATAAACATTAACATGGTATCAGAGCCAACCTAAAGGAAGCATATTTCGCAAGAGAAAAACGTCACTATTGTAGTACCTGAAAATTAGGGTTTTGCAAAAGTGAATCTTTTCAACCCTAAAACCACCTAGAAAGTTGCACCCTCCCCCAAGGATCATTTTGGCACTTAGAGCGCACCTTTTCAGTGGCTAGATCTCCTAGAAAGTGAAACCCTAGTTTCACAAAGTACCAGAAAACTAGAGTACCAAAAGTACCATAAGTACCAGAGTACCAGAAGTACCATAAAACTAGAAGCACCAGTCTAGAAATCCACAGATCAGATTTGAAGGGGTAAAAGTTAGATTTTCGAAATTACGACTGCACCAGCTAACTCGCCTCAGCTAAATGCATCTATCCCCTAGATCAGAATTTCAAAATTCGAAGTTTGAAAAATTAGGGTTTCCTCATAAAACCCTAAGTTGCAATTGTAGTTGCAGTCTCAGAACCAGTTGCAGTTACAACCGTAGAACCAGTTGCAATCACCCTTGAATTTTTTGGTAATGATTATCGTTGCTACCAGATGGAGCCACTACCTGCAAATGCTATCCAAGGTATGTACTTACATATGTTTACTGGTTAAACCCTAAAGAGTATTTGCAAGAGAAGGGATCTCTTGCCATAGATCCAGAAGGATCTCAAGATCCAACACATTCAGAGGAATGATGCAACCCACGTGTGATTATTCTCATATACATCTATTTGTCATGACATTATCAGTGTTGCATGTTGAAACTATGATCAAATTATTAGAAGAATTGAAAGTTGATCATAGAGCTTATCCTCTAAGCTAACATTTTGTCAAGTTAGCGTATTGTCTTAGTACAGAAGACAGGTTGAAGAAAGCACTTGTCACTTGAGTGAAGGAGACCTGGAAGAAAAGAAAGCACTCACTCTTGAGGTCAAGGCTCCAGGTTTGATTAATCAAGATTCAAAGGTACACATGAAAATCTAATGACTTTAGTTGAGATAACAATCGTTGTAAAGTATTATACTTGATAGCATGTGAGAATATAGAGGAAAACACTTTGCCTAATATGACTAACACCTCCTCTAGGAGAAACCTCGTGTGTTAGTTCCAGATTGCCATGGAAGAATGCTTGGTCACAAAACTATGAGAGTGTTGACCTCATTTCGTATTGTATTCCTTACCTTTAATCTTTGCTTC
>SNQJ01S0036297.1:11781-32440 GCA_010110895.2 Picea sitchensis
GTCCCATCGCCTCCTACTGACTGACATACCTTCGTCACCTCCTGATGTCATCATCCACCTTTCTCGAAATAGTCACGCCCCATAACTTCTGTCAGTCCTTCCCCCCCATTCGCTCGTGGCAAGTCCCCTCACCATGACCTTTACCCCAATCGGTAGCCACCACGTCACTCATCTGTATCCCTCAGTCACCGTCACCTACCATCTCACACTCTAAGTGATCCGTTGGCCATTTATTACTGGATGACCTATCCGTTAACCAGCTGACCTGTCTCCCACACCCAACAGACACCCATTTACCCAAAACTACCCTTTTTCTTCCTACTTTCACCATTTACCCACTCATCACACCAGAGAGATTTACACCATTTTCTCCTCCGTTACAGTCAGTTGCCCCCACCGGCAGCCACCCCGCTAATGTTGTTTTTCTTGCAGGTACTGTTGCAGTAATGGCGCCAAAGTCCAAACAAGCAGAAGGAGAGGAGAATTTGTTTCTCCCGCCTCTTGTCGACCTTGACAGGATCCCATTGGTCGACAAAGACCACTTAATCGCAGATACAAAGTGCGATTTTGATTTCGTGGACCTTCAATCATGGCTCAAGGAAGTTTTCCTGGACCAGAGTGATGAAATCGGACTCTGGGAGTCCAACTTACCCATTTACCTCTTCCCTCAGATTCACCCTTTTCCAGAGTTCACCCTCAAGTGTCAATCCCACTACATTCCCGAGCAAAGAGTCGTCGTCTCCTCGTCCGGAGAGATTCTTTTCCTCATCACGCCTGAATCCATCGACCAAATGATACAAGTCCCCCGAGCTGACTTGGCATCACCATTCGACCTGGAAATTCTCAAAGAATTATACCAGAAGATGACCTTCCCCCAAATAGCTCAAATATTTGAGCTTTTCCTCCCACCATCCACTCAATTTCCCTCCACAAATACCCCTTATCATTCTTCAATCTTTTCGACCAAAGGAAACCAGATCATCTCATCCATGTGCGCCTTGATGGGATACTATTCAGATCAGTGAGTAGATTAAACCATTCTGGGATTTTTATCCATATTCTCTACCGATGAGAAGCCCACTACCCAGTTCGACTTCATCACGTTTCTGGTGAATAATATTCACAAACAGTTTGTTAATTTTGCCACGGAGGGCATGTTCCGATACTCTTCCATACTGGCGTATTTGTTCATTTTCTTCCAGGCAGATAAATTTGTCTTTTCCATGTAGAAGATGGATGGAGATGGTAGACCCCAGGCAGTGACCGCATGGACCTCCTTGCTCAAGCACAACTCCATAGATTTCAGTTTCAAGGAGTTCATCGATCAATTCTACCACCCAGTGGTGAGTATGCTTAGCGACAGGCCCAAGCATCGGATAAATGATGAAGTTCAGAGGATCCTGCATCTTTCGGATCACACCAAGACGAGGGATTGGTATTTGTACCAAGGTTACACCGATATTAGAGTATACGGGTGCGAGTTGGCACCGTATAAGCTGCCCAAATACCTGTCTGTCAGAATTTTTGCTTTGGAATATATAAGGCAGATGATAAATTCCATTGATATCCATTTTGTGTCATTAAAGAAAAAACAACAACTCAGAATCAAAGGGCAGATTGGCTCTTTCATCTGCAATAATCGTGGCACTGGAGAAGAAGCAGACAGGCTGCTGAAGGAAATGAAGTTCTTCATGAGTTTCCCATGGCATTACGATCCTTGTGGGATTATCTCTGAGATGAGAGTGAAAAATAAGAACATCCTATACGCCCACAAAGCTAGGCCAGAAGTCGAGAAATTTGCAAACCAGACAGTATGGGAGCCTAACACATTGGTCGAAGTAGAATAGCAGGATCCCCCGACCACTGTATCACAAACCAACACGCCACAAGTCCCGAAGGAGAAAAGGCCTAGGCAAGATTTATCTCCGTCTGTCACTGAGGTATCATCAGAAGAATTCCAGTTGCATACCAAGAGGCCTAAGATTATTTCAGTTCCTGGCCCGACCGAAGAAAAAGAAGCCCCGTCTAGTACAGTGACCAAGGTTGATAGACCACCCCTCGGTGAAAGCCTCCAGCGTGTCATAATCTCAGCATTGCCGAAGAAATCTACAGATTCTCCATCGACCACCCAACTAGGCAAGGTAGGACTGAAGCTAAGTATCTTTTAAAAATATGAGTTGATCAAGAAAAGAAACCAGACCCTGACCAACAACACTTGCGCCTAGTTCTGGAAGCAGATGTTGACTGCAAAACATAGGCTGCTATCAGCATTCGACACTGAGAAGGGCATAATGCATATGGCATTCCTCCAGGCACAGGTGCCAGATCCAAAGGTGATCACTGATTACAAAATGGCCACCTTCGAATTCTAGACGAAGGATGTGCATCCGACCGATCAGATGGATCTGCACAAGCAGACAGGGGAAATGGTATTTTATATGCTGGCGCATGCTTCCACTATTGCATCTAGATTGAAAGTGTCCCTGAACAACGTTCAAACACAACTGAAGTTGGAGAAGATATCGTCCTTTGCCAAGGAAAATAGGATCAAGACTTTGGAGGAAATGGTCCTCAAGATCGGTTACGATCCTTCAAACGTGAAAGCAGCTGAGGAGATGATTAAAAAGAAGAATGCTGACATAGCCTCCTTAAGGAAACAATTGAAACTCCTGCCCACAGAGGATTCGCAGGCGAAGGAAATAGCAAAGAAAGAAGGAGAGAAAGATGAAATGCTTAAGCTACTCATGGAGCAGAATGCACAGCTAAAGGAGATGGAAGCTGAGATGGAGAAGCTAGTAAAAGAGAAAGAACAACTGAAGCCAATGGAAGTCATTCCATTGAGTTCCATTCCAATTTCGAGAGTGAGAACAACATGAGTGAGAGAAGTCCCATCCGCTACTCCATTGACATCCCTGGAAAAGACAACCGACCTGGCTAAGTCTATGGAAAAGATGAACCTGCAGGAAACAGAGATCAACAGGCTCAAAAAGGAGATTGATAACCTTCATGAACTCAAATATTCCTTTCAGATCAGCCTCTCCAAGGAAAAACAGGTGACAGATCAGCTCAAACAAGAGTTACAACAACTCCGAAAGCAAACAGTGGCAGGAAAAACTTTGGCTGAGGTTAAAGAAAGTGTATGGACATACATCACCAAGTCCATGAACGAGATATGGCCCATGATACAGATCATGTTTGAGTAGAATGAATTGGTGCAGAGAAGCAAACAGGCCATTGAGAAGATCAGATCAGAATTGGGAGAGATGCCGACACAGGTGAACGAGATCATCAAGTTCCTAAATTCTAAGACCAGGGAGGAGCTGGAAGAGCTGAAAATTGAAGACATAACAGAGACCATCCTTGAGGTCAAAAGAGTTTTGACCAAGAGAGGATTAATGCTTCAGCTAGAAGAAAAGGTTTAGGCCATGGAACTAGGGGTACAAAGATTTTTTAGCAAGATTGAGGCTCTACAGANATGAGATTCAATACATCTTCGTCACCAAACCTACCTTCACCAAGTACACAAAAATGGATGAAGTGTATCGAAGGCTACTCAAAGTCAACGTGTGCAGTCATCTTCGATGGGAGGAACTCTGTGATCTGATCGAGTAGCAGATGAGCTGTCCCAGTCGAGTCATTTTTCCAGTCAGATGAGGTCGTGCAGAGGCTTCATCAATGGCCCACCCAGTAATCAGCATGCAACTACACCACATCATCAAGGAGTTCCGAGATTTATGAAATTTGTTAAGTTAGTTAGGCTAAAAATAGATTTAGCACGTCCTGGTCATTAATGACAGGATCGTTTGTAATTTTGAGTTTTAAATACTTCATCTTTCGAAGTATTGAGGGTTGTTGATCTTCACACCCTGAAGATATCAGACTGTAATATTTTTGAGATCTTCCATTAATACAAAGAGGCACTTTTACAGGATTCTTGCGTGTATTCACTGGTGATGTTTTTCTCTCTAAGTTGAATGTTATTCTCGCTTTTTTATCATACTATTTTCTAAATCTAATCTTTAGAAGTAACGAATGTTGCAGGATTTATCTCGTATACCCTGTTTCTGACTCAAAAGATTTTAGTGTTTTATCTTCTGGTTTTTTCAATAAAGAAATTCTTAACTGATTCTTTGTTGAAATTATCTTTCTCGTCTTTTCTTCTCTACCCCATTTATACTATCGAAGAATCCAGTGATTATATTATCTCACCCTGTGAAAGTTTTCCTTTGCGTTTCTGGTTCGGATTTCATATTTTATTCAAGACACAGACCCCATAGCCCAATGGATGTGTAGACTGTCTCAACCAACTCGACAAACACTACGACAACAAAACCGACCTATTTATTTACCTAGCCTAATATTTAAAATTTGAAACATAGCTAAATCATATAGAGAGATCCCTCTCTGAAGTTGGAAGGGCTAGATCCCAGCTTCAAAAGCAGTTGGATAAAGTTACCTCTCGTAGATTTCTTCTTCCTAACAACCTCTTGGAAATTTACAGAGCGCTAACACCGTCCACTTTCATAAATTCCATGAGAGAGTCATTTGTTAGAGTCCTTAAATCAATGGTCAAGACAAACCAAAAGGTTGTATAACAAATCAGATGAACCTAAGCTACAAAAAAGGTCTACGAAGAGAAGTTCACTTCTATAAAAAGAACACATTAAATAGTAACCAATTCTTATCACAAATAAATTAATTAATAAAATACGACATTCAACGCACAACTCAATTTAAACTAATTCTCGTTACAATCAACTAAATCTCAAAATGTGATAAACTTGTTGCTTTGCAAATCTCCTTGTTAACTTAAAAGGAAAGAAAATTATAACTTGAACTATAATCTTATTTTACCTAAACAAATTGATATAAACATTGTAAAATTTAATTAGTGTAAACATGTATGACGATATCTCATTTACACGTGAATTTGTTTACATAATATACTTCATGTCCAAAGACTAAAAACGTGCCCCCCTTCTTCACCTTCCTTACATTTTATTTTATTTAAAGAATAACTTTTAAGTCCATGGACCCGTGCTTCAACATCCATCAAATTTGCATGCATGGATAACATGTGGAACTATAATCTTGTAAAGAAGCTCATGAGCATAGTTCAAAAGATGATGGCTCTACTCAACTAGTGTACCTTGATTAGCGTAGCCCATATGAAACTTGTGATTACTCCGTGAGGGAAAATAACCCAATTAGTGAGCAATTCATCTCAAGGGGAAATACCTTATGAATCCTTTGACCACTCAATCAGGGAAAATAAGGCATTTAACAAACAATTCAACTCAAGGGGGAATACCATATGAATCTTGAGACCACTCAGTTGAGGAAAATAAGGCATTTAGTGAGGGGACATACCATGTGAACAATTTGGTTATGAATGTATTTGGTGATGATTTAAGAACATAATGATGAATCTAATCCTTGGAGCTTGGATTCAAAGGTTTTGAAGGTTGATTCATGGTAGACAATTCAAAAAAGATATTAGTAATACCAAATGTAATCTTACAACTATGTTTTCATGTTTGTATGATGAAGATTTTGTTGTAGATTTAGTTGATGGTTTAATGGTTTGATCTAGTTGGAGGTTATGGGTTAACAACCTCATCTATATCATTCTTTTAAAACTGAAATGGTAGCTTAAAAAATCCACTTGCATCATGTAGCTAATGTTACATTTTATTGAGGCCTTAAAGAACAAGGGCATGAAGCTCGAAGAAGATTCCCCTGTGAAGAAAGTTGTGCATGCATGCCACATGCAATAGAAGAATGAAGATGATGCTACCAAGAAGGCATAGCAACTCCTACAAAGAAGAAGATGAACGTTGTTATAAAGAAGCCCTCCTCTTGTGAAGAAGTTGTGAGGCTTTGATGGTGCTCAAATCCATGTGCAATTTCTTCTCTCCTTGAGTCACACGCTNAAAATAAGGCATTTAACAAACAATTCAACTCAAGGGGGAATACCATATGAATCTTGAGACCACTCAGTTGAGGAAAATAAGGCATTTAGTGAGGGGACATACCATGTGAACAATTTGGTTATGAATGTATTTGGTGATGATTTAAGAACATAATGATGAATCTAATCCTTGGAGCTTGGATTCAAAGGTTTTGAAGGTTGATTCATGGTAGACAATTCAAAAAAGATATTAGTAATACCAAATGTAATCTTACAACTATGTTTTCATGTTTGTATGATGAAGATTTTGTTGTAGATTTAGTTGATGGTTTAATGGTTTGATCTAGTTGGAGGTTATGGGTTAACAACCTCATCTATATCATTCTTTTAAAACTGAAATGGTAGCTTAAAAAATCCACTTGCATCATGTAGCTAATGTTACATTTTATTGAGGCCTTAAAGAACAAGGGCATGAAGCTCGAAGAAGATTCCCCTGTGAAGAAAGTTGTGCATGCATGCCACATGCAATAGAAGAATGAAGATGATGCTACCAAGAAGGCATAGCAACTCCTACAAAGAAGAAGATGAACGTTGTTATAAAGAAGCCCTCCTCTTGTGAAGAAGTTGTGAGGCTTTGATGGTGCTCAAATCCATGTGCAATTTCTTCTCTCCTTGAGTCACACGCTCCGACTTTTTATTTGCCACGAGAGACTCATCTATTAGATTCCTTGAATAAATGGTCAATACAATCTAGATGGTCATCTAATAGATCAGATGGACCTAAGTTATGGAAAAGTTGGCATAGGGACATCTACTTCTATAAAAGTGATGAGAGTGAATATGGTTTATTACAGGTATTTAATTTTTTATTGTTTTCTTCCTTTGGTCCATTTTATATGTTTTTGGGGGATATATAGTTTTGGGTGTTTGTATTATTTTTTTTTCGTACTATCATGTGTAACATAGATATTTGTATGCTTCTTAAGCTTCCTAGATTCGTAATAGATCACATGCCCATTCTAAGGAAGGAATCCACCAAGTCCCTCTTTGCAAGCATCTATACATACCACAAAATCTTCATTTGCGTTAGCAATCTTAAGAATGGGTGAACTAGTAAGAAATTCCTTTAACTATTGGAAGATTTGTTCACACTTGGGTGTTCATTCAAATTTAATTCCCTTTTTCTATAAAGGTGTAATGTGATGAGCAATCTTGGAGAATCCTTCTACAAATATTCTATAGTATCTAGCTGTAACATCCCACTCGTGCACACACTTTTGATATGACTTATTCCTTGAGGACACTTGCGTGCAAGTAATCCAGTTCAATATATGATTGACGGTTTCACTTTTGGATTTTGATGCTGAGATTGGGATTTATGATGTTATGTTATGTTATTATGTATAGACATGTTCTATTGATTGGTTTCTCCTGAGTGTGCAAGAATCTTGATGGATTGAGGATGTCGATGGCATCGATGGACCTCCTTGGACTCCAGATCGAGTCAGGGGGTGGACTGTTTATGGTTTGCATATTTTTGTTATTGCATATGTGACATATGACTGATATAATATGATGTTGTTTATGGATCGCTGACGTGTTTGTTGATGGATGCAGATTGACGATAACTTGCTAATCAGACTCACATTTGGAGTAGAGGGGTCACGCATGATAACCAGAGTTATTGAGGAAGAGGTGTGGCAACAACCCTGCCACAACCTACTAGCACTCTTGTCATGTCTCAAACTGTAGGTTAACAATTACCTATTTCGAGAGATCCATGATGTCGTGAGGGCAGTCTGTGACAATCGCTCACGATGATTCTATGGGGTGCGCAATAAGGCAGGGTCCTTATTCCTTAGAGGCCCTTATTCTCCCACAATGTCACCTGACAGAGTATTGACTCTAGCGGTTTGACGTCTACCAAAATCATACAAGAGGCAAGTGGCACCCTTGGAGCACATACTACATCTTGAAGGGCATGTCACGCAAATAAAACAGGAATGCAATCGAGAAACCCTTGGAGCACGTAGTGCGTATTGAAGGGCACGTCGCGGTTTTAACTCGGGTAAGTTAATAAACCTAGTACATAGAAAACTATGCCTCCTTAGGACCTGGTCAGCTTTAAAATAGATGATGGTATGAGTAAAGTTTAATAACTATTTGTTTCCTTAAAAATTGTCGCCCAACCTAGTGAAATTAAAACCTAGGTCTAAGTATAACATGTGAACAAAGAAAAACTAAATAGACATGTAACAAGAGGGGGTAAAGAAAATTCAAACATTATTTATTAAAGTAAAAATTATAATGGAGGATTAAATTATTAAAAAAGTAAATGGTTGTTTTGGTCTAAACTTGCTAATTCTAAACTTAGTTAAAAAGAAAAAGAGGAAACTTAAAGAAAAGGGGAATGTCTAACTTAGTAGGGAATCTAGCCTTTGGAACTTTCTATTTGTGAACTATACTAGGCTTTAAGTAAGGCGTAAGTCATTTAAGAAATGTAAGGGAATAATGGGACACCAAGGAGCGTTTCTAGGAATGCTTTTAGGTGGGTGAGGGAAATAGGCAAATTTAATTAATTAATAAATTGATTTTCTGGCGCAACTAAGGGATCGGGTGACATGTGTACGGGGGAGGTTTTTCCTAATTAAATTTAATAAAAAATAATCTAATGAGGGTTTGGGAAACTAATCACTAAGAAAAATCTATAAAAAGGATGACAGAGGAGGAGTATGGATCATGACTGGTAGGTGTAAGGTTACACTGTCGATATTTTGTGGACTGATTTTTCTTGTGGGAGTTGGGATGCCCAACTCGATAGGGAGTGGTAGCTTGGCCTTGCGAGGAGAGCTAAGAGCTAGATTTTCTATGGCTTTTGTGTGCGTAGCCCCTTTGTGGCTCGGGGGGCTCAGGGGGAAGAAGAGTACCCCTAGCATTGGATGGGAGGTACTGGTGAGGTCTGAACGATTAGCAAGTGGGAGCAAGGAGGATCGCGAACAGTCGAAGAACATCAACAAGTCCATCCAACGGTTATGGTAATCTTGTTAAGTTGTGAATTTTGTTAAAAATTTCTGTATGTAATCTCTAGAATTATGGTCGCAACGATTATTGTAATCTTATTAAGTTATGATTTTTTGTTAAATTTTTTCTCTATGTACTCTCTAGAAGTGTTGTCACAACGGTTATAATGATTTTAAATTGTAATAGATGTATTAGAGCTTTGTTATAATTGTGCTAAAATCTTATTTCGAATCGAAATTTCTTGAAAATATTCTGTGTAATGAAAGCAGTTGGCTCTTGATGCCCCTTAAACCTCTCATCTAAGTCACTCGAACAATTGTGTTAGCTCTCCTTCCTTTTGTGCAACCCTCGAACCTTGTTTTTCTTGCCACTGGCTGAGATTCCCTTGGGATCGCTAGAGCCTACTGAACCGCTGCTTTTAGTTTCCCTTGTCTCGTTGCAAATCAATCTGATCACTACCCTTAATTTCCTTTTCCTTTTCAACTGTTCTTTACCCTTTTGGGGTTGAGATATGATCTGTTTCCTTATCTCACCCACGGCCATATGCGAGCGGTATTCTTGCGATTCTTTTAATGGCATGGTGGCGAATGACCATTGCCTTAGGGAACCTTTTTTTTTCTTAATCAAAGTTTTCCTTATTCTTTAAACTTTACCCAAACTGTTGTTGCTCACTCCCACCCAGGGTTGGAATTTGGATTCCTCTTTACCTGTCCAACAATTTTTTTTTTACGTTTTGAGTATCTATATTACCCATCAAAAAACGTTATGTCTAAATTTATGGCCTTCAATAATGAAGGTTTTATAGGAATTTAACCTTTCAATAATAAAGTTTTGATTAAAAAGTCAAGGTATTATCTTGATAAAAATGTTTGTAAAACACCTTAATAAACTTGGAAAATTGGGGAATACAACTAATTAATATTCAATGATTAGGCAAGGGAAAGAAAACATGTTTTATGAGGAGCAGCCTGACCTGTATGAATTGAAAGAAACTGAGCATGAGATGATTGATTTGTGAGAGTCCTTAGCCATTCTGTGGGAATATTATTCTCCTTCCGAGGCATGAAAAACCTCTTACGATTGACGATACTATCCTTGTTTTCCAGACCCAAGGATAAATTCCGCATTACATCATGCTGAGAAAAATAGAGCTTGGAGGCACATGTATAGTCGACGACACCACTCCTAACACATCAAATTATCAAAAAATGTACCAATAACAGTGAACTCAAAAGCTCCTTTGATCTTTAGTTTGAGACAACATATCGATTGATTTTACCCTGGGGTTTCTAATTATTTTAGAGAATGAAAGGATCCACATGGAAGAAGTTAGAGTTAAAAAACATGTATGAAGCAGGCCAAGCAATCAACAAATTATAGAACAATGCATATGTAAACAAATTCCTTACCTGGGATTTCCTGTTAAATTTATGAGATTTATTTTACTAAACAAATGCCTGCCTTTTACTAAGTTGCAGTAGGGTGAAGTGGGAATTGATTGGGGCAGGCCTCTGGGTATTTTTAGACTGCGTGTGTTGATCGAGTCCATCTCCTAGATGGAACGCTTATTCCAGAGACAATTTTTTGTGAACGATTTGGTCCTGCCATCACTCCTGCCTAAATGACACCGTATCACTGCAGGTCGCCTACTGTATTCCAGTGGACTTAATGCAGAAGTCATTTGGCGTTTTTCTTTATATGATTTCTGTAGTTGGATTGTTTTTATTATGTAGAGGTAACTTTGACGTTAGTTAAACTGCTGTAGTTGTTGTGAATTTTCGCCGTGCCAAAATATTGAAGTATGATTGATTGAGCATTTGGAATCTTTTGCACCTTTGAAGAAATGTTACTTTGTAATTAGATTACCTACGCCTTGGAATTAGGTTAATGATTAAATGCTTTAGTGGTTAGCCTTCATCCCGCACAATGAGTATTGTTGAATTATGTTTAATCTGACAATTGGACCACGTGCGCACCTTGAAATTCACGTGGGTCGAATGTTGAATTCATGGTTGAGTTAAATGCACGTCTGGAATTAAAATAGATGTTGCCTTGCGCTGGGGAAATAAAATAAAGTTGATTTCATTACGCCTTAACTTATGTCATTGTATGAATGATTTAGTAATTCAATTCTCTTGCGCCATGATTTAGATGTGATGTTGGTGATAAGTTGGAGATGACCCTTTCACTTGAATAAATTAGGGTTAGAATCGATTGATTGATCGAGTTGATGTTAGACTTGATTGCGATGTGCTAAGCAACGACACTTTCCATGTTTATGTGTCACTATTCCTTCTTGATGTGTTGAATGCGTTGTTATTGATATTAATGATGAGAATATGGTAATGCTTTTATTTATGTGTCATTTTTCAATCTTGATGATGCATTGATTTTATGTCATTACAAATTGTGGATGTGTCGGTTGCAACGTTATTTGATTATGATTTGATATGATAGTAATTTCGTTGTCTGTGATGTCTTCAACTTGTGTTGCTTGACTCATATAGTTGACGTTAATTTCTTTTTGTTTAAAAATAAAATAAAATGTCACGTCTCTTTTGTAGTCGTAATGAAAAGGATTGTGTTGGCACAGGGATAGACCCAGGGTTCAACGCTACAACAACGCACCAAAAAACCCTAACTGTCGGCCCTTTCGGCAACACCTGCGAAGCAGATGAAGTCTCACTTGAGGTAGAGGCAGGGGTGGTTGCAGGCCTCAGGTGTCTGCAACTTTAGCTGGGACACATATATGTGATTATAATACTTAACAAAGCACTTAGCACCAACAATTCATCAATATTTAACCACTATTATACTACGGAGATAAAATAGAGCATCACATCATTCACTCAGATCCGATGTATTTAGGCACTGTCATAGAGAGGTAGATTAGATCTAGCAGATTCAAGCACTAAGCACATTCACATAAGTCAGATATAACATCCATATACATCATTAGCACAAAACATATACAAATCTATCTATCTATATCAAATCACTTAGCAAGTAAAGACATAAACACATCAAGACATTGCACAAGGCATAGAAACACAACATTTACGTGGTTCACCCCCACCCTAGGGCTACATCCACCAACTCTTCTTCTTTATTATCTCCGGTCAATATTCTTACAGGCACATAGCATCAAAATCCTACTCCGCAAAAGACAGGAGATCTTCACACACTCCTCCAAATAATCCTTCTTACAACTTCTTTCAAATAGCTCTGCAAGCCTCACATAGTATGCACAAAGCACTTATAATCCTTCAATCACATAGATCTAGCACTTATCCATTCATTTTAGAACTTAGCCCAATATCACACAAATATGCATATGTTGTCCTCCTCTTACATAGCCTAGACATCTATTTATACATTACAAAATAGGCCTAAACATGGGTAGACCCATGGGTTGACATCCCATACCCGTTACATAATCCCAAATCCCAAAACAGACCCAAAAAGGGGTCGAGATCTTGCGATCTCTGCTTCATATTGCGCTCCTTCTTCGACAGGTTGTTGAAGTCCCAAAATAGGTCAAACTTGACCAAGGATCTCCCAAAACTTGGTCAAGGGCCAACAGGCCCCCAACACTCACCTGTGACTCGTCCCGGGTCACTCTGATCTGGGTAGTTCTGCTTCGAAATCCTTGAGCTTGGCTCGAGCTGCTTCGACTTGTTGTTGTGCCATGGCCTCTTGTTCAACAAACTGTTGGATGACTACCTCGTTCACAGGTTCTTCTAGGCATTGTTCAGATGCAATAACAACCTGCTCCAGTTCTGTTCCTTGGCCTTCGACTTCTGTGAACAATTGGTAGGCATTATCTTGTACAGGTTGGAGCCTCTGAGTTACTTACATAACTCTGCTTTGGATAGTGTGGATATGTTATTGGGTGGTGCATTTTTCTTGGGAGTGCTTCATTATTTCCACAGTTGACAGGGGCTTCAGCTATGCCTGTATCATTTCAACTTGATACTCTGCCTCTTGGAGTTGTGACTCCAGTTCCTTTAGTTATGGATTCTCTGTGAGTTGCTCGTAGGTCTAGTCACTGCGATCAGTAAGTTTCTTACATTCCATAGTAAGGGATTTTATTCTCTCAACTGCGCTTCGAGCAATTGCTTATCTTTGGCCCCTTACATCCTGTGGAGTCTTGGGCATTGCGCAGAGCTCTAAGTCTGTGATGTGTTGCTGTAACTGTTGGATAACTTCTGTGAGTTGTTCAAATTGCTGCATGAGTCAATCCTCTACCTTTATTTCGATGACTGTCATAGAGCGAAGTGCTCTGCTGACCGCTTCTTTCACTGTGAGTTTCTCTCCAAACAACAGTTAATTTCCTTGTTGTATCTGTTCTTTTTCTTCATCGAACTTTGCTTGGTGAGAAATATTTTCCTATTCTGCGGCTCGACACTGTTTGACAAGTACTCCTTGTACTTGTGTCAAAGCCTGGGTGGCTCATTCTGTTTCCTCTTGTGCTCGTCAAAGGTGAGCTTTGACTGTATTAGCTAGTCGATGGAGTTGGGTTGGCTCATCTCCCAACTCTGGTTCTCCTGGCGTAGTGGAGACTACGTGAATGGACTGAAGGGCTTGCTGAACCCATCGGAGTTTGACTTCAATCCTATGATACATTTCTTCCTACTTGGTTTCTTGTTTGTCTGCTATTTTTAGTGAAGCATCGTTCAAGGCTGCTATGATGAAGTCAAAATCATCGGAGGTGAGGACGGTCTGTATTTTGGTCATGGTATATTTTGAATTCTTCCAAGAAGAAGGTTTCAGGGGGGAAACCTTCCTCTTCTTTGAGGGATCCTCCTCATCTCTGGGCGGTGTTACTTCGTTGGGCCTCTGTTCAACTTCTACTTCGTCACCACCCCCTCGGTCATGTGACATGGAAGCAGTCTTCCCTGAGGTGCTGCTTAAGTTTTGGACCTCCTCAATCTTCTTTTGCCCAGGTGCATTATGTTCTTTATGGGTGTCCTTGGGGCTGTCAATATCAGATATCTCTATGGGGTTGGCGGGGATAAGAAGGTCAACAGACCATTCCTTTGTGATTTCCTCTAGATCTTCTTCTGTAAGCTTATAATATGTCTAGAGATGTTCTTTATGTTCATCTTCCCACATTGTAATGTAGGTGAAGTGTCGATCCGTGTTGAACTTCATAAGTGGTCAGAACCTCTGTAAGGTGTTTGGAGTCATGCGAGGCTTGTCTTAGATGGCTCGCTTTAGCTGGAGGTAGTATGTATGGAACACAACATTCGATTGCCACTGTTTTTTCATATTTTTTCAATACCACAGGGTAGCGAACTTCGTAGCAAGTGATTCAAATGGCTCTATGTCGGGGAAGGTCGCTCCTTCCGGCATCTCCCAGGAAACAAATGAAATGAGGACCAAGAGCCAACTTAAATGAAATTCATAACCCTGATCTTGTGCTTCTTGGTAATCTAGATCCAACTGGTTAACTAGGTACTTCACCCAGTTCATCTGTAGGCCTTCCGCGCACTTCCATGCGAGGTCAACAACAAAATCGGTGACCTGCGTAGGTCGATTCTTCCTTACTAAATTTCCAGCTATTAGTTGACATGTGAGGCGCATTGTGCCAATCTAGATGGAAGCTACCTTGTAGCCTCGTGTTCCCTTCTCAACATCCCCATAGGTGTCCTTGATCTTCTGTGCAAGTGCACGATCTGTGGCTTTTCCTGGACAAAAGTCGTACGGGTCAAGTCCTTGCATACTTAGGCTTGTGATCCTATGGATCAGTGTTGGGTCAACTGCAATGTGACAGTCTAGCCATAAGTAGCCACCATGGTAACATGACAGTAGAAACTTGAAATAGGTGTTGACTTCCTGGCGTCTTTCGAAGTGTGGGATCTTCATTACATTGAAGAGGGTGGACTACGTGAGGTCCATAGTCCATTGTTGAGGGATTATCTTCGAGTTCTTTCCTTTAGTTCTGGTCAAGTACTTGTATGGGGCGAGCATGCCATAGATATTGCGATCTCCGAGGTTAAATTCGTTGAACTTTAGTGCTGCGATCTTGTCCTGGTTTGCTCGAACTGAAGGTATCCCCTTTGGGAGGTACGCAGTACTTATGGTGTATTCAAAATCTCATGACACACTATCACGATTCACCACGCCATCCAGAGGTGGGATTTAATTGGGAAATATGGTTGGAATCAGTTTTTCATTTGTGAGGTTGTCTTTATGCTTGGTTCTCTTTCCTGCTGATGGCCGGGATGGCTTGGCTCCACGAGAAATCGACGGAGAGGCTTGCATCGTTCTCGTCGATGAAGCTTTTACACCTATAGACATCGACATGACTCTTTCAGTCACGAGGTCTATCATAACTTCTTTGACAATTTTCTCTGCAGCGCTGAATTCGTCCAACCTACATGCTCGGGGTTGAAAATCTCGGGTTCAGGGAGTAATTTAGACACTGCAATACGATAGAAGGCAATAGTGCAATGATCACTGTGTAAAATCAACGAGTCTGTGGGCTCAGATTCACGGTTAGAAAAAGTGTTCTCGGGGCATGGTGCGATGAGATAAATAGAAAACTTGGGAATGGATCTCTTGCAATGGGTGATAAGCCTTCATTAACTATGTTCTGTCCATTACAACGCGGTCCAACGGCCTGGTGGCGAACCATAATTGCCTTTCTACTCGTTCAGAGGGTCAGTCGAATGATTATATTGGTCCCAATGGATATATTGCTTCACCATGGCGAAGTGCCATGTGATGTTGTTCTGTTATACCGATGAAGTTCCAATTTTGAAAATTTTCCTTCTGCAAAGTTCCCTCTGGAACCTTCTGTAACTTGTCGAGCTTAGCTCTCTTCTTAATTAGATTTCTACCCTTCTTCCCAGTGAGCTTCGTCTCAGTATTCCTTTTTCCATTCTGATTCTTATCTTCTTTTGGCATAGTTACTTTGTGATGTTGATATTCTTTCCCAATATTCGAGGGTGACACTTCTTATTTATCTAGAATAGATACTTCAATCTTCTAAGGGTCGTCTAGTGTTCTTACAACTTTGACATCCGAATCTCTAGTGTTAAATAGCTTCAATCTGTTCTTCAATCAAGTGTGTGATCCTTCTAGTCATGAAATCTTTTAACTCTTGCTTCTTCTGCTCTAAAATTTCTTCTTCTTCTTTCCTTCTAGCTTGATTTTTTTCAATCCAAGGTTTTCCTAGTAACATGGCAAATGGGGCGTTGTTCTCAATAAATCTAATAATCTCAAAATCTTCCTCTGTCGAAGTTCCATTGGCATTCATAGATATGTTGGTGAGATTTCCACATAGGTTTATCAACTTTCCTCTAAATAGACCTATTCCTCCCAATGAAGGAGTCATGGTAGGCTTCCCTAAACGTTCTCAAGTTCTTTTTGTCATGATATTCACCTGTGTTTCCTCATCTAGAACACAATCAATGTCGAAGTCTCATATTATTGCTTCAAGGCATTCTTTTTCTTTGAAGGTCTCCGATAAGCTGACATGTCGGTGGTCATTTAGGGGTTCTCTTATCTGTAGCAACACTTTCTTGGATTCTTTCTGGGGTTCTGTCATAATCATAGTTTCTGGACCCGCCTTAGGGTTTTCTTGTCTCATGTTCATTCCTTCAAGCTTATCAATCATTCTAGGGTAATCCAATACTTCATGGTCCAAAGCTTTGCAACAAAGACAACTAGGTCTTCTCCCGGGGATTTTCTTAGCAAGATGTCCTGGTTTTCTGCAACTGTAATAGAGGGTTAATCCTCTCTTTCTTTTAAATGATTCCCAGTTCTTTATGTACTGCGCGCTAGGATCATAGTAGCTAACCTGCAAACATTTCTTTCTAGGATCCTGCATATACTTGTTAGTCCAAACATTCTTTCTATGCACATGTATAATATATCTTTCATTATTCTTATCAGATCTATGCATATCAAACCTTATTTCATCTATTAGTTCTCTAGATTTCAAGCTAGAACATAATCTATCAAACATGCCTAGATCCATAATTTTGAAACAAAAAATTCCACTTATCTTACTTCTACAGAGCACAAAGCTTTCAGATCTAGAACTTTTCACTATTCTTACCTTTATCAGAGCACAAAGCTTGCATATCTTACCTCTTTTCTTCGTATCTGACCTCTTCTCTTCAGATATGACCTCTTTTCTTCAGATCTGACCTCTTTTCTTTAGCATAGAACTTTATAACTCAAGCAGAATACTGTGCACTAGAGCGACATATCTATGCACAAAGATTCCACAGTTTTAGTTTAGATCTTTTCACAAAGATTCTTCTTCCTTAGTTCCCAACAATCACAGTTTTAGGTCCCGACAACGGAACCATTTGTTGTCTTAGGGGCAGACCCAGGGTTCAACACTACAAAAAAAACCCAACAAAACCCTAACTACCGGCCCTTTCGGCAACACCTGCGAAGAAGATGAAGTCTCACCTGAGGTAGAGGCAGGGGTGGTTGCAGGACTCAGGTGTCTAGAACCTTAGATGGGACACATATCAGTGATTATAATACTTAAAAGAGCACTTAGCATCGACAGTTCATCAATATTTAACCACTATTCTACTGCGCAGACAAAAATGAGCATCACATCATTCACTCAGATCTGATGTATTTAGGCACTATCATAGAGAGGTATATTAGATCTAGCATATTCAAGCACTAAGCACATTCACATAAGTCAAATCTAACATCCATATACATCATTAGCACAAAACATGTACATACCTATCTATATATATATCAAAGCACTTAGTAAGTAAAGACATAAACACATCAAGACATTGCACAAAGCATAGCAACACAACATTTACGTGGTTCACCTCCACCCTGGGGCTACGTCCACCAACTCTTCTTCTTTATTATCTTGGGTCAAGCTTCTTATAGGCACATAACATCATAATCCTACTCTGTAGAAGACAGGAGATCTGCGCACACTCCGCTAGATCCTCCTTCTTACAACTCCTTGCACATAGCTCTACAAGCCTCACACAGTATGAACAAAGCACTTACAGTCCTTCAATCACATAGATCTAGCACTTAGCCATTTGTTTTATCGCTTAGCCCAATATCACACATATATGCATATCTTGTCCTCCTCTTACGTAGCCTAGACATCTATTTATACATTACAAAATAGGCCTAAACATGGGTAAACCCATGGGTCGACATTCCATACCCCATTACATAATCCCAAATCCCAAAAAGGGGTCGATATCCTACGATCTCTACTTCGTCTTGCGCTCCTTCTTCGACAGGCTGTCGAAGTCCCAAAATAGGTCAAACTTGACCAAGGATCTCCTAAAACTTGGTCAAGGACCAACATATTGTTACACTATCAAGCCCCATGAATGAACTTACCTCGTCTATGTTCTTAGGTATAAGCCCTTCCTAATAACTATAATTTTCTTTGGATCGATTGTTATTCCTTAGAGATGATGTGCCCCAAGTAATGGATTTTCCTCTGATAAAATTCACATACAATTGATGATCCATTAGTACTTGAAGTAAAAACAATCACTGAACGATCTTACAAGTTAGGCAATGATCACTTCCAGGCAGGTAGGATCCCGATGTGTTCCAAATCGACCGTCAAATGGTTCCGCTTAGACTTTACCTTTTTATTGCGAGAGGTAATCCCATGAATGTCTTATATAGGAAAATCATTTGACCTTTTTTTTGTCTGAGAAGCAATAAGGAGCTATCAGGTCCACCACCAATGAGAACTCGTATGATGTGTACAACGAACCGCAGGGAAATGTGGAGGATTAACCCCAAGTTCTCTTCATGCTCCTCCTCTTAGTTTGAATAAATAAGAATGTCATCTAGGAATATAGTGGCAAAATTATCCAAGTAATTTCTAAATAGTCCATTCATTAGGAACATGAAAATAGTTAGTTCATTTATCATTCCAAATGCCACCACTGCAAATTTACAATTCCCATGCTTGGTTTTGAAAGTTTTATTACTGATGTCTTCATCCTATATCCTTATCTGATGGTATCTTGACCTCAAATATATCTTCAAAAATTTATTTTTTCCTCTCAATTGATCAGATAGGTCATCAACTGTTGGCATAGAATATTTATTTCTCATAGTGGCCTTGTTCAACTATCTAAAATTAATACATAGTTGCAAAGACCCATCTTTTTGTTTTACAAAGAGTATCGGTCCTCCCCAAGGAGAGACACTTGGGCATATATACCCCTTCTTTAAAAATTCTTCTAATTGCATTTGTATCTCCTTCAATTCGGGTGTATTGATTTTGTATGGAGTCTAAGATACTAGAGAAGCTCCAAGCATTAAATTAATAGAGAATCAATATCTATTTTTCATGGTAAACCTAGTGTATCCCCAAATACATCTTCATACTCCTACAACACTGCAAATACCTTAATATTTGGTCTTATACACATTCATGTATCTTCCACATCAGATGCATACAATTGACACCCTTTCCTGTAGCATTTGTTTGGTTGTAATGATGAAATATCCCTTATAGAAATGGCTTTGTGAATTCATTTCACTGCCCCTTTCTTTCCTTCTTGAGTCAAGACAAGTGGAAGTATTATTATGAAAATTTAGGACAACATGATGTGCATCCAACCAATCCATTCCAATAAGAACATCATATGAACCAAGTGGTATTATGTTCATGTTTGCAACAGTGCTAAAACCATCCACATCATATGGGAAGAATTTGAAAATATCCTTAATTTTCCTTTTAGTTCTAGTAGCCAATTAAACCAACAATAATTTATCGTGCTTTCTTCTTTTCAAATGAAATATTTTAACCAAATTTGAGGCAATGAAACTATGACTTGCTCCGAAATAAATTAAAATCACAATAGGTTGATTAGTAATCTTACCTTCAACCTCAATCGTGTTTGACTGATGATTTTCCTGTCAATTTTCTAGGTCATCATATATTCTGGGGATGTTCTTTCCCACATTTTCCACTCTATTTTCCTCTTGCAAGTTGTGTGAATCCGTTATTCTACCTTCCTTTTGGTGAAAATCTCTTTACAAATGGTCTCCTTCATATCCCCCAATATTTTATTAGTTATCTAATTCCCTTTTTCCCAAGGATTCTTCCATCTTAGATCCACTCTGAGATGGCTTAGTTTGCTTATATGTATTAGGACTATTCTTGAATAAAGGAGGTTTAAATCCCTTCTTCCTCTGATCTTTCTTGTCCTTTTTCTTTTCTCTCTAAGACTTCTGAAAATTTTCTTTGCCTTTGCTCTAGTCATACAAGTATTTGGAATTCCTAATTGTCTGTTCAAGGGTCTTAGGTTCATCAAACTAAATTTTATCTTTTTTGAATGTAAAGAACCTACTTAGGAATCTCTGTATATTTTCCTTCTCATATTTAATATAACTTGTTAACACCAATTCTTGTAAGGGGGGTGTTTTCTCTCCAAGATTCGATCCCTTGGTGTAAAATGCGAAGAAGTGGGGTAAAAACCCACTTACCCTAGGTTGGGGTGAAAATGCACATTTGGTTAAGTGGTAGGCAGATCTGGGCAGCCATAATCTGTGCGCCCAGATCCACAGTCAAGGTTGGATTTCAGAGCCCCCTCGCCATTCTACCTTTAAAGAGGGGGGGGAGGGGTCTAGAATTAGACACACATCTCTCAATGGTATGGATTGGGGAGCCCAGACCTACGGTTAGGGTTGGATTCCAGACCCCCTTTTCCTATCTACCTTTAATAGGGGGGGGGTCCAGAATTG
>SNQJ01S0036297.1:32454-66525 GCA_010110895.2 Picea sitchensis
TTTGTCACATATCTAATTTACTCCATCGTCCACCTTCTACCATCTATCTTCCACTCCATATCTCACCTCCACTCAGTGCCCTCCTAGAACACCTTATCCCCTTTCGCTCCCTCTCACATTTCGAAACCTATCCCACTCCTTCCACGTTGTCCCGCCATAAGAGACGTGTCCTCCCTCGAACAGTCATATCCCGTCACCTTTCCTCCTTTCGTCTATCACCCTCCTGCACCTTGTCATGTGTCTCTCCCCTGTCACTTCCTTGGTAACTTCCCTTCCCTCTTCCATGACGAGCATGTCAAATCATCCCCACCTGACCTTTGTTCTTACACTACTTCCTATATTATTCCCCTTTTATCGCACCTGCCTACAAGTCTTTCCAAGCAGTTGGTTGGCGGATCCAAGTGGCACCATGAGAAGACCTCCACGTCCCGAAAGGTAGAGTTGACTAGGTTGTTCCCGACCCCAAGGAGGCAGTTATTGAAGTTGTTTGTGGTAGTTAGACATCGTCTCCATTATAAATGGAAATCCCAAAAAAGGACACGAGACAGGTCAACTCTTCTGCGGGGTGCCAGGAGTCCGATTGCGTCAGACATAAGCGCACGATCGTCTAGAGACTGTAGGTGTAGTATTCTAGTAAACATGCAGACGTAATGTTGTTAATGAAGAATTCTTGGTTTTGTTGTTGTTATTTTCTTTCGGTATATGTAGGCAATTTTTCCATTTTGTAAAGCATCGTTGGTAGAGCTAATCTCCCTTTTGTATGGTTTTGATGAAGCACTGGTTTCTCTGATCGTGTATGTGCATAAAGATTTCTTGTTTAAATGGCAGTCATCTTTCTTATTTACTCTATTTTCCTTCTAATGCTAAGGAGTTCAAGATCGAAAAATTCACATGAACCATTGTGACTGTGTTATGATAAATGATTTGTTGTAACGTTGTGATATTCTTGTTGATTAAGGTTGGTTGTCATTGATGTCAACCCTTGAAGAAAGACCCGTAGCACAAAGTTTTGGGTAATGGAACCAATAGTGTTTGATGTAAATATGACTCATTATTTTTTTGTCATGGTTGATAAGAAGTAAATATGGATATGATATTCTTTCATATTAAGGTTGGTTGTCATCGATGTCAACTCTTGAAGAAAAGACCAGAAGCACAAAGTTTTGGGTAATGAACCAATAGTGTTTGATGTAAATATGACTCATTATTTTTTTGTCATGGTTGATAAGAAGTAATATGGATATCCCAAAGTGGTCCCTCTATGGTGAAATCCCAAGAAAACGCTTTATGAGTAAGAGAACCCATGCTAATTGTGGAATAATGAGATGAAGGAAAGTGAATTTGTTAGGGAAAATATCCTAGATGGGTAGTTCTTGTCATATCATTTCCGTTGGTATGTGGAATGTCATAACTCCTCACTCACAGTGAGAAAGTTATGGCCATGAGAAGTTGGAGACCTGTGTTTGGGTAATGGACCCAAGTTTGTTTGACATGGGTAACAGTATGAGTTATGATATATTTTAAGATAATACTATTCTCTATATGGATAGTACATGTCATGCCATTTTTATTGGTATAGTAGAACGTCACATAACTCCTCAATGGGTTTGAGAGTTATGGCCTTATGAAGTTGGAGTGACCCTCATATGTCATCTAGAAGCCCCAAAGGTCAAAGTAATCAAAGTGGTTTTAAGAGATTTTAAAGGTAACACAAAGTGAATTGATGAGTGTATTATAATTCAAAGTGAATACAAAATAAATTCCTTTCAATAATAATAATTTTAATGGAGAAATTAGAAGCGGACCCAACCCTAAAATAAGGAAAGTGGCCAAGCAACCTAGAAGATGTTTTTATGAAGCTACTTTGGAGAGTATAAAATAAGAGGCAAGGCTCTCTCATTTGAATCAATAATTTGAGTGCATATTGAATATCTATAGGTGTATGGAGGGTTTAAAATTATATCTAAGCCAAAATTACGAGGAAAGGAAGCCATGAAAGAAGGCCTAAATGCAAGGAAGGACAAATCTTTGATGGTGCTTTCTAAGGTATGTTATTTTAGGTCATCTCACCATTTTCGCCATAACCTTTTTTATAGAACATTCAGATCCTGAATTTCTATGAAAGTGATAAAACATATACAAGTATTCATATGTTAAAAATTCAGCTGTGGGTCGTTGTAGTTTCAGAGTTACACTCTCAGGGAGTATAATAGGGTTTGTGGCCAGTCCTGAAACTTGTCTAAATCAGGTGTTTCGGGTTAAACATCATAAATTCTTCATAACATATCCAAATTATGAGACAAAATGTGTTGGTTAGGGTACAAGTTTTAGTATGCTGTGTAATATTTTCAGATCATTTCATCAAATATTTTGTGCAGAACGCCACAAGGTCGCTTTCAGACAAGCCAAAATCTCGTTAAGGTTTATTTGTATTTTGCTATAACTCTTTTTCAGAGGTTCCAAGTAGTGCCAATTTGAGGAATTGCAAAACACATTGAATAACATTTTGTATCATTTTAAGATCTTTATACATTACAGTTCAAAGTTATGATTACTTCCAAGTTAGGGTTGTTGACTATCCGTAACCAGGGCATGTGGAGACTAAAGAAAAGTTTACGAAAATGATAGTCCCTTGTTGTTAAAGTTAATGAAGGTTTGCGTGAATGTGATCAGACAACTGTGTCTATTTACAGAGCTACAAATCACTTTGATGAAATTGGATGAGGGATTTTGTTGAGGCAATAGAAAGTACATGGTTGAGACAAGTAGTTGATGAGTTGGACACACATGAAGTGTATAGTTGATGATGTTGGTAAATATTTATGATTCATATTTTATGAGAAGGACACATGATTGGAACATAATTAAGGCTGGTTGGATGCACTTGGTTATGGTACAAGTTGATTACAAGTTATTTGTACATGTTTGTTGTATGGTTGATGCACTTTTTTTGTTTATGGTATAGGTTGAGTTAAAAGTTGGTGCATGGTTGATGCACTGGTTATGGCACAAAGTTGATTACAGTTGGTGCATGGTTGATGAACTTGTTTATGGCATGTTTATTGATGCTGATGCATGGCTGATGCATGGTTCCATTTATCAGTACAGGCTTACAGCCAGATATCTCACGCAAAGTGATAGTGTGACAGTGTTTCTATCATTATACTTCTACTTTAGGTTGGTTGGACGAGGCAAGGACAGTGGTTGTAGCCACCTCCGCTTAGGTCGTGAGAACATTAGTTGTAGCTTCCTTTTGGTTGTAGCCCGAGATTTGGGGAGTTTGAGCTTCCTTCAAAGTCAGTAATGGAGAAACTAGGGAGGTTGGAGCCTCCACAGCAAAATGAAACAAAGGAAGTTGGTGCTTTCAATGAATGTACCCTTTCAAGACATATAAAAAAAATGCATTCCATGGTTTTATCCCTGATTTGGTTTCCATGTAAAACATTGGTGTAATCGTGGGTATGTGTATGATTGTTCATTTGTTCATTTCTTATCGACTGGCAGCTATTGGATATCCATGTCATTGATATAACACTTGGATTATATGGAGCAAAGGAATAAATTGTTTTATTACTCGATTCACCCCCTCTCAGAATCCAACACTGGGAATCGTGAGCAAGGTTCCTTCAGAAACAGTCTTTAACTATCAAGGAGATCATGGATTATTCTCGAGAATGGAGTACCAATGTTAATGGCCTAATGGTTTTAAGTATGACATGGGGAGCAAAAGGACGTAAGTATTTTTACAAGCACAAAGAAATTATATTTTGCTATCGCTATAGGATATGAGGTTCTGTGTAAGGGCAAAGACTCAACCAAGAAGGAATCAAGAAGAATAACAAAAATAGCAATGGATTTCATTCTGGAAGGATTACCTAAACCGTAAGAGTAAAAGGTTGGTAAATGTTCATCATACAAAGAACTTTGGGATAGCATGACATATATTCTTCACCCTTCACAGATTCTTAAAATGCCAAAGAAGATGCAGATGCAATGCCAGCTGAAAGATGCTCATAATGTCATTGCATTCATAAGAGGAAGAGCATGATGAAGTAGAAGTTGATTACAAATAAAATTGATCACAATTAAATATCTAAGGAAAGAAAGAGAAGAAACAAGTCATCCAAGAAAGAATTGATGAAGAAAAAACAAAGTAAGTTCAAGGTTCCTAAAAGGATCAACATGTTATCAAGAATTTAAGATCTCAACCAGAAGAGGCCAAGAATTGAAGAAACTCTAGAATATCAAAATAAATGTTTAGGTTTTCAACATAGCAAATGAATAAAAGGAAGATGAAGAAAGAGAGAAAGATATTGATGGATCATCTCAAGGAAAAGAACCAATGATTTAAACCAACTTTAGGAAGAGTTGGTCAAGAAGAGAGAAGAATGGAAGAATAAATAACTGCATTGAAAATCCAACTTCAAGAAGCAAAGAGAACATAAGAGGTCATGAAGTCTCAGCTTAATGAAGAAAGAAGAAGAGGTTGAGAATCTTGAAGAAGAAGTTGTCACATCTAAGAGTCAAATCGACAAGCTCAACAAGAAAGTTGAAGAGACAAACATCCACACTGCTAGAGAATGAAGAGAAGCACTCTAATGACTAAGTTGTGAAAAGAAGAATTAAAGAAAATAGAAAAGAGTTATGGATAAGTACTCAAAATGAAGGAATTCTATAATAACCTTTAATTATAGGAAAACTATTGAAGATACACTTTCAAGAATACCATCCATGTTCAAGCCACAAAAAGCTTCAATCATGATCAAGGACGTTTAAAGAAAAAAAATTTAGAAGGACCACGCCACAAAGAATATCATTCACCTGTGCATGAAAATTTATTTTATGGTCATTGTTTTATTGTACTAACTTTGACATAAGGTTGAAAATTGTAGGGATTATAAAAGAAATGTTCAAGAAGACCTGCGTTTGCGTGGTCACACATAACATTGAATGTTACAAATGTCAACTATGGACACATAAGTCGCTGATCAGAGAAGTACGATCGATACTTCCATGAAAGACAATACTAATATCGATATAAGAAAGTATGGATAAGAAAACAGGAAGAACATGTGAACAAAAGACCAAGTACCAGAGATCGAAGATTGACAATAAAATGAGATGAAGAAAATTCTACGATAAAAGGAAAGATGTTAGATACATAAAGGTTTGAAAATAACCAACAAGAAAGAAGGACAAAATATGAACAGTTCACAGATTACTTTTAGACATTGTGAAAGTAGGTAAAAGATGAATCCACAAATAGAATGAAAGAAGTTTCAGAGCTCGAGAGATAATAAATCTACCAATGAAGATGATGATGAATCTACCAATGAAGATGATGATGAATACACATCGTAGAAGGAATGAGCCTGAGCCATCCCGACTTAGAGATTCCCAATTAATATGAATATTAATTGGGAGTCTATGTGATAGTTGTGTCAGACCAAAGAACCATCCTTCGAAAGGCCTCTGAGTTTGAGAAGACATATTTAGAGCAATCAGCTAGCATAAGTATATTTGATAGTATAATGATAAATGGTTAGCATTATGGACAATTGCACAAGTAGGAGTCTTGATAGTATGGATAGAGATGGATTGTAAGAAGACTCTAGTAGGTTTTAATAGATATATGATAGTGGACGAGAGCATGGATTCACAGATTGGTTCAGGAGTGGTTCAAAGACAAAGAACATTATCGCATGGATGATAATTACAGGAAATGGCTCAAACAATACTACTCAGATTACAAATTGACGATATTTTTTGGACACAAGGCATACATCACCACATTCAAAAACAGAGTAATGCTCGTGAACACAATCGATAAAACTCCATACGAGATATGGAAAGAAGACCAACAAATGTGAAGCACTTCAGATTTTTGAACAAATGCTACATCAAAGAGAAGATGGTATCGGGAAAGTTTTGTGTGGACAAAGGAATACTGTTGGTTAATTGGGCACAAGGAAAGCATACAAGTGTTACAATCAATATTAAACAAAGTTGTGGAAAAAAAAACTTATAAAAAAAAAAAAAAAAAAAAAAATCAAAGAAAGAAGAAACAAATCAATGGAACAACTTTTGAAGAAGAAGACGAAAGAAGAAGAAGAGGAAGATGAAGATGAAGATGAAGAAGAACTAATGTATAGAGAAAGTTTAGCAAGTATCTCCAAAAACACCTAGCAAACTTAGGCCAAAAGAATCATCCTTTAGATCGATTATTAGAAACAAAGATGAAAGAGTTGGGATTCAGAAAAATAATCTGTTCACTGTAACAAACACACCTAGCACCTTATCTACACTGAACCAAACTATTTTGAAGAAGCTAGCAAGGATGAATTTGAATAAGGCCATGGATGAAGAATTGATCAGATTAGGAGAAAAATGACACTTGGGAATTGGTTCTAAGACCAAAGAATAAGAATGTGATCTATCAAAATGGGCTTTAGGAATAAATTGAATGAAGATGGATGTTACATATGAACAAAGCTAGATTATGATGTAAAGGATATAATGATCAAGGAATCCATCTCTCAAGAGACATATGCCCCAATTGTTTAACAGCATTCCATTTGCTTTTAGCTTATGCATGTTCCAAAATGTTAGCATATCGATGGATGTAAAATCAGCTTTTCCGAATGGGAACTTGAAGAAGAAGTTCACATCGAACAACCGGTTGGATTTCAGTTGTCTGAGAACACGGACTATGTGTGTAATTAAAGAAGGCCTTGTATGGTCTAAACAGGCTCCTAAAGCATGGTAATCCTCAGACCGATAAGCATCCGCAATCGTGCATTCAAAAAGGAATACACAACAACCTCTACATAAAGGTAAGTCGAGGTAATATTTATTAATGAAGCTATGTTGATGATATTATTTTGGTAGTGATGATGACGTGTTGCTTTCAGAAATCTCCATAAAGACACAGAGAATTTAAAAAGTCATTACTTGGAGAACTATCCTCTTTCAGACTTCGATACGTCAAAGCAATTAAGGAATTTTTATTTCTCAAACCAAGATATCGAAATGCTAAAGAGGTTCGAATGGAAGATCAGAACCGCTTATCACTCCCATGCAAAACAACTTGTAAGTTGAGCAAAGATGATGATTCAAAGTCTAAACATCGAGGCAATATAGGTCAATGATTGAAGCCTACTATATGTGACATCTAGACCGTGATGTAATGCATTGTGATGGATAGGTGGCATGACTTCAAACAACACCAAAGGAATCACATGTATTAGCAAGAAAGAGGATCTTCAGATATCTCAAAGGAACAAAAGGGTTTGGATTATGGTATCCAAAAGGAAAAGATCTATCACTTATGGCCTAATCTGCATGCAATTGGCAAAATATTGGATGACCAACGAAGAATCATGGAGCAACGCTCTACTTAGTGAGTGTTCATCATGGCTATAAGAAACAATCATTATCTCTATTCAACTTATCTGGAAAAGACCTAGATGATAGTTCCTTTGTCATATCATTCGTTGGTAATGTGGAATGTCACACATCCTTCACCAAGAGAGTTACACATAAGAAGTTGAGGATCCCAGGTTTGGGTAATGAATCCAAGTTTGTTTGATGGCATCAAGATGAGTTATGATATCTAAGATTAATATCATTCCTATATGGATAGCAATACGTCATGATTTTATTGAGATAGAACCGCCCAATACTCTGCTTGAGAGTTATGTACTTTATGAAGTTAAGGACCCTCATATCTTGAAGCCCCAAAGGTCAAAGCAATCATGGTTTAAGAGATTTTAAAAGGTAACACAAAGAATTGATGAGTGTATTATAATTCAAAGAATAAAAAATAAATTCTTTCAATAATAATTTTAATGGAGAAATTAGAAGTGGACCCAACCCCAAAATAAGGAAAGGGCCAAGGACCTAGAAGATGTTTTTTTGGCAAAGCACTCTGAGAGTATAATGGTTATAAAAGGCTCTCTCATTTGAATCCACACCCTGAGAATATTGAATATCTATAGGTGTATTATATTTAAAAATGACATCTAAGCCAAAATTACGAGGAAAGTGAAGAAAGAAGGCCGAAAATGCAAGGAAGGATAAATTCTTTGATGGTGCTTGCTATGTTATTTTTAGGTCATCTTCACCATTTTCGCTATAACCTTTTTCTATAATGATTCAGACCCAAATTTCATGCAAGTGAGAAAACACATCCAAGTATCTATGGTTAAAAATTCAGCTTGTGGGTCACAGGCTTTGTGATACACTCGGAAAATAGGGTTTCGGCCGTCTCCAAACTAGTCAAAATCAAAGTGTTTCTGCAAAACATCATAAATTCTTCATAACATATCCAAATTAAGAGATACAAATGCTGGTTAGGCGCCGTTTTGTATGCTGTGTAATATTCTCTTTCAGATCATTTCATCAAATATTTCAGGCGGGGAATTGTACTAGGTCGCCGTAGTCAAGCCGTACCAACAAGGTTTGTCATTTTGCTATAACCTTTTTCTCGAGAGGTTCCAAGTAGTGCCACTCTGGAGGAACTGCATAAAACACATTGAATAACATTTGTATCATTTTCAGATCTATACATTACGTGTCTAAAGTTAAGGACATCAAGTTAGGGCTGTTGACTATTCCAAAATTAGGCATGTGAGACCAAAGAAAGTTTGATGAAAATGATAGTCTCTTGTTGTTAAAGCAATGAAGGTTTGCAGGAATGTGATCAGATACACCAAAAGTCTATTACGTATGTGCCAAATCAGATTTTGATGATGAACGATGAGGGATTTTGGTCGAAAGTACATGTTGAGCACATGGCTGAGACAAGTAGTTGATGACACACATACATGAAGTGTATAAATGATGATGTTGGTAAATATTTACGATTCATAGTTTATGAGTAGTTGACACATGATTGGAACACAATTGGTACATGGTTGGATGCATCATATTATGGCACAAAGGATTACAAAGTTATGGCCGTTGATGCACTGCTTATGGTACAAGTTGATTACGTTGGTGCATGGTTGATGCACTTGTTTATGGTACAAAGCTGATTGCTGTGTTGGTGCATGGTTGATGAACTTGTTTATGGTACATGTTTATCTAGGTTGATGCATGGTCATGTACTGGTCTGATTTATTGGCACAAAAGCCATAAATGCAGATATCACGTTGATAGCGTGACAAAGGGTTCCACTATTATCTCACTTCTGTACTGTGGTGGCAGACGAGGCATGGACGTGTGGTTGTAGCCACCTTCCGCTTGTAGCCGAGAACATTGGGGTTGTAGCCTCCTTCCGTTGTAGCCGAGATTTGGGAGTTGGAGCTCTCAGTTGTAGCCTCTGAGAACCAGGGAGGTTGGAGCCTCCTTCCAATAAATTGAGCAAAGGAAGTTGGTGCTTCAATGAATGTAATTCTTCAAGATAAAAATGCATTCCGTGGTTTTTCCCCGATTTGGTTTTCCATAAACATTGGTGTACTGTGGTATGTGTATGATTGTTCATTGTTCATTTCTTATCAATTCTCAAGTAGCTTTTGGATAATAGTGCTTCATTGATATAACAATTGAATTATATGTTTAAAGTAACAATTTCTATTAACATTCCTACCTCTCAAGTAATCCAACAATTGAATCAGAAAGTAAGGTTCCTTCAAGAAACAGCTTAACCATTGGAAGGAGATCATGGATTATTCTCGAATGTGGAGTACCAATGTTTAATGGCTCCTAATGGTTTTAAGTATGACATGATGAGCAAAAAGACGTAAGTATTTTTGCTGTGCACAGGACATTATATTTCTTGGCTACACGTTGTTATAGGATATGATAGTTCAAAAAGGCAAAGACTACAAGAACCAAGAAGGAATTTGAAGAAGAATAACAAAATAGCAAGGATTTCACTGGGAAGGATTACCTAAACCCAAGAAGAGAAAAGGTTGGTAAATGTTCATCATACAAAGAACTGTGGATAAGCAGATGACATATATCTCTTTCACCCATCACGTATCTTAAAATGCCAAAGAAGAAGATGAACAAGAAGAAAGATGCTCATAATGTTAGACAGATTCAGAAGTAGAAGAGTATGATGAAGTAGAAGGTGATTACAAAGAAAAAATTGATCGGTGCAATTAAATATCTAAGGAGTTATGAGGAAGAAAACAAGCTCAATTCAAGAAAAGAATTGATGAAGAAAAAACAAAGTGTTCAAGGTTCCTAGAAAAGGATCAACATGTTATCAAGAATTTAATATCTCAACTAGAAGACAAGAATTGAAGAAACTCTAGAATATCAAAATAAATGTTTAGAAGCCAACATAGTTATCAAAAGGAAGATGAAGAAAAGAGAAAAGATATTACGATCATCTCAAGGAAAGAAACCACGATTTAAACCAACTGAGGAAGAGTTTGGTCAAGAAGAGAGTTGAATGAAGAATAAATAATTGCATTGAAAATCCAACTTGAAGAAGCAAAGAGAACATAAGATATCATGAAGTCTTCACACGAAGAAAGAAGAAGAGGTTGAGAATCTTGAAGAAGAAGTTGTCACACTAAGAGTCAAAATCGATAAGTTCAACAAGAAAGTTGAAGAGACAAACATCCACATCGGCCAGAGAATGAAGAGAAGCACTCTACTGCTGTTAGAAAGAAGAATGAAGAAAATAAGAGTTAAGTACCAAAGGAAGGAATCATGGTCAACCGTAATCTAAGAAAACTATTGAAGATACATCTTCAAGAATACCCATCCATGTCTGGGCCACAAAAAGCTTCAATCATGATCATGATCACCAAAGAAAAAAATTCAAAAGTACCACGCCACAAAGAAGATCATTCACTCCTGTGTATGAAAAATTATTTATGGTCATTGTTTTATTGTAATAACTTTGGACATAAGGTTTAAATTCTGTAGGGATTATAAAGAAATGTTCAAGCACCTGTGCTCATGTGGTCACACATAACATTGAGTGTTACAAATGTCATAACTATGGACACATAGCCGCGATTGTAGAAGCATGATCATACTTCCATGAAAGACAATACTATCACATCGATATAAGAAAGTATGGATAAGAACAGGGGAACATGTGAACAAAGCACTGTACCAGAGATCGCAGATTGACAATAAAATGAGATGGTGAAGAAAATTCTACGACATAAAAAGGAAAGATGTTAGACAAGCATAAAGGTTTCAGAAAATAACCAAAGAAAGGAAGTGACAGGTAAATAAGGAACAGTTCAAGAGATTGTACTTTTAGACATTGTAGTGAAAGATGACCCCACAGATAGAAAGAAAGAAGTCGAGCTCGCAGAGATAATAAATCGTACTTCCAATGAAGATGATGATGAATCTACTAATGAAGATGATGATGAATACACATCGAAGAAATAATTGTTCTGAGCCATACAACTTAAAGACTCCCACATGAATATTATACGGGAGTCTATATACGGTCATATACCAAAGAACCATCCCCAGCAACATAAGAGTTTGAGAAGACATATTCAGAAAGCAATCAAGAAGATAAGTATAGTTTGATAGTATAATGATAAATGGGTTAGCATTATAATATCAAACTATACTTATGCTAAATGGGTTAGCATTATGGATAGAGATGGATTTGTAGAAGACTTAGTAGGTTTTAATAGATATATGATAGTGGATCTAGAGAATGGATTCCATGATTGTTCAGGAGTGGTTCAAAGACAAAGCGAACATTATCGTAATGGATGATAATTACATAGAAATGGCTCAAACAATACTAATGGATTACAAATTGACGATTTTTTGGAAACAAAGCAAAGGTATGTCCAAAAGTTCACATTCAAAACAGAAATTGTGAACACAACTGATAAAAACTCCATACGAAGCTATGGAAAGGAAGACCAACAAATGTGAAGCACTTTATTTTAGCAAATGCTACATCAAGAGAAGATGGCAGAATGGAGTTTGACTGTAGACAAAGGAATACTTGTTGGTTACTCAAGTACAAGGAAAGCATACAAGGTTACAATCTAATATTAAACAAAGTTGTGGAAAGCACTAACATAACAATTGATGAAACAGCATACCGTAATCCTCAAAGAAAGAAGAAAACAACCAATGGGAACAATCCTTTGAAGAAGAAGATGAAAAGAAGAAGAAGAGGAAGATGACGAAGGAAGATGAAGATGAAGAGAACTGAATGTATAGAAGAGAAAGCTTAGAAAGTATCTCCAAAGACACCTAGCAACCAGGCACAAAAAGAATCATCCTTAGACCAGGTTATTGGAAACAAAGATGAAAGAGCTGAGACTAGAAGAAAAATTCGCTCACCGTAACAAACACACTCAGCACTCTTATCACAATTGAACCAAACTATTTTGAAGAAGCTAGCAAGGATGAATTTTGAATAAGGCCATGGATGAAGAATTGGATCAAATAGAGAAAATGACACTTGGGAATTGGTCTCAAGACCAAAGAATAAGAATGATCAAGACATAAAATGGGATTTTAGGAATAAATTGAATGAAGATGGATAAAAGTTAAGGAACAAAGCTAGATTGGTATGTAAAGGATATACTGCATTGAAGGAATCGACTTTGAATATAATATGCCCCAATTGCCGAATAAAGCAATCCATTTAATTTTACTTATGCATGCTCCAAAATGTTAAAGAGACATCAGATGGATGTAAAACAACTTTTCTCAATGGGAACTGAATATATTCACATTGAACAACCATAATGATTTTAGTTGTCATAGAACACGGACTATGTGTGTAATTAAAGAAGGCCTCAGATGGTCTAAAATGTGCTCCAGCTAATGGTAATCCGTGACCGATAAGCATCCCAATGCGTGGTTCAAAAGGAAGTTAGCATACAACAACCCTACATAAATAGTAAGTCAAGGCACATATTAATTGAAGTTTATGTTGGATGATATTATTTTTGGTAGTGATGATGACGTGTTAAGCCGTAAATTGCAAAAGACATGCAGAGTGAATTTGAAAAGTCATTACTTGGAGAACTATCCTTCTTTCAGACTTCAGATAAGCCAAAGCAACCAAGGAATTTTATTTCAAACCAAGTATATCGAGAAATGTTAAAGAGGTTCGAATGGAAAATTGCAAACCGCCATCACTCCCATGCAAAACAAATAAGTTGAGCAAAGATGATGACTAAAAGTCTACATATCGCAGAGGCAACATAGGTCAATGATTGGAAGCCTACTATATGTGATGTCATCTAGACCATATGTAATGCGTGCATGATGGATAGGTGGCACGATTTCCCTCAAACAACACCAAACGAATCACATGTATTAGAAGTGAAGAGGATTTTTTTATATATCTCAAAGGAACAAAAGGGTTTGGATTATGGTATCCAAAAGGAAAGATCTATCACTTATGGCATACACAAATGCAGATTAAGTGTAGGTTGTATTGATGACCAACTAAGCACCAATGGATAACGCTCACTTAGTGTGAGTGTTTGGTATCATGGCTAAGTAAGAAACAATCATTGCTATCTCTATCTACAAACTTTGACAGATATAATGGCATTGAGTATGATGAGCCCATTCCAATATATTGTGATAATACAAGTGCCACTCCAGATCTCAAAACCCTATGGATGTTCCAAGACTAAGCAATATTCCAATCAAGTATCACTTTCTACTGAACAAGTTGCGTAAAAGAACATCGAGTTGAGTATGTGGGAACAAAGAACAAGTGGCAAACATATATACAAAACCACTTCCACGAAGCCTTTTGAATATCTTCGCCAATGACTTGAGTTATTTCTACTCCAAAAATGAATGCTTTTTGAATGCTTATTCATATGTCTTGATGTACACAAGGAAGCACCATAAGAGGACAGTTCTATCAAGGGGAGAAACCCTGATGGAGATACTTTTTCCATGGATGACAAAGGGGAGAGATTTACCAGATGCGAGGACGAGGCATGGTTCCAAATGGATCGATTTATCGACATGTAGGACAGAGGCATGGTTCCGTGTGGATCAGATTTATCAGTGAGGATAGAGGCATGGTTCGTGGGGGAGCATGAGTGATATGATTTTAGTGTTGCATCGAAAGTGTTTCCATCAATGCCAAAGGGGAGATTGTTGATTACATATTGTCATCATGTCAACCCTAAAGAAAGACCCATAGGGCACAAAGTTTTGGGTAATGGACCCAATAGTGTTTGATGTAAATATGACTCATTATTTTTTTTTCATGGGTGATAAGAAGTAAATATGGATGAACTCCAAAGTGGTCCCTTATGGTGAAATCCTCACCTGAAGACGCTTTATGGAGTAAGAGAACCCATGCTTAATTGTGAATAATGAGATGAAGGAAAGTGAATTTGTCGTCGTGAAAATATCCTAGATGGATAAAGCTTGTCAAACTCGGCAGGCGTGGAACGTCACATAATTCCTCACGCTAGAGAGAGTTATGGCCATGTGAGAAGTCGGAGACCCCGTGTTTGGGTAATGGACCCAAGTTTGTTCGATGGGTAGCAGATGAGTTATGATATATATTTCTTCGTGATAATACTATTCTATAATGGATAGTACATGTCATGCCATTTTTAGTGGTATGTATAACATCACATAACTCCTCACAGCTTGAGAGTTATGGCTCTACGAAATTGAAGGACCCTCATATATCATCTAGAAGCCCCAAAAGGTCAAAGTAATCAAAGTGGTTTAAGAGATTTTAAAAGGTAAATAATAAAGTGAAGTGATGAGTGTATTATAATTCAAAGTGAATACAAAATAAATTATTTTGGTTTAATAATTTTAATGGATAAATTAGCGGACCCAACCCTAAATAAGGAAAGTGGGGCCAAGTGACCTAGAAGATGTTTTTAAGGAAGCTACTGGGAGAGTATAAATAAGAGGCAATGCTCTTCATTTGAATCACACTTGAGCATATTGAATATCCAGAGGTGTCCGAGGTTTAAAAATTATATCCGTTTCTAAATTGAGAAAGGAAGAAAAGAAGGTCAAATGCAAGGAAGGATAAATTCTTTTGATGGTGCTTCTAAGGTATGTTATTTTTAGGTCATCTCACCATTTTCTATAACATTTTTATATAATGATTCGTGATCCCCGAAATTGCTTTCGAAGTGAGAAAATATCCAAGTATCTATGGTTAAAAATTCATCCTTGTGGGTCATTTTATTTTGGAGTTACACCTTTGTGGAAAATAGGGTTTGTGGCCGTACCCCAAACTAGTCAAAATCGCAGTTTCAGTAAAAACGTCATAACTACCATACCGCATCAAATTTCAGTGAGACCAAATGTGTTGGTTAGGGTAATATTTAGTATGTTGTGTAACAGCTCATATCATTTCATAAAATATTTTGTGTGGGGCATGCTCAAGGTCGCTCTCAGAATGTTTCTAATTCAAGAAGGTTTGTCATTTTTGCTATAACTCTTTTTGAGAGGTTACAAGTAGTTCCAATTGGATGAATTGAATAAACATTCCAATAACATTGTGTATCAGTTTTAGATCTTATACATTACGTGTCTCAAAGTTATGATTACTTCAAGTTACATCAATCCCAAACTGTGCATGTGAGACTAAATAAAAGTTTGATGAAAATGTCAGTCTCTTTCTCAAGCAATTTAAGGAAGGCTTCTGAAGGAATGTATCAGATACATTCAGGTCTATTATAGAGCTACAAATCAGATTTTGATGATGAAATTGATGAGGATTTTGGTTGAGGCACATGTTAAGTACATGGTGGAGACAAGTAGCTGATGAGTTGACACATACATGAAGTGTATAGTTGATGATGTTGCAAACATTACGGATTCTATAGTTTATGAGAAGCGACACATGATTGGAACATCTGGTACATGGTTGGATGCACTTGTTATGGTACAAGCACATGTACCGGTGCATGGTTGATGCACTTGTATATGGTACAAAGCTGATTACATGTTGGTGCATGGTTGATGCACTTGCTTTATGGTACAGGTTGATTAAAAAATTTTTGGTACAGGTTGGTCTATGGTTGATCCACTTGTTTATGATACATGTTGACTACAGGTTGATGCATGGCTCAGATTTATCGGTACATGTTTACAACCAGATATCTCACGTTGATAGCAGGACAAGGCCCCATCATTCTACTTGTCAGTGGTGGCGTAATCCATAAGACGTGATATTGTAGCCACCTTCCTGCTGTAGCCTATAAATTGGGGTTGTAGCCACCGGTTGTAGCCAGAGTTTTGGGGAGTTTGAGATTCCCTCGGGTTGTAGCTCGAGAAACTAGGAGGTTGGAGCCTCCAATCGGGTACCGGAAAACAAAGGAAGTTGGTGCTTCCAATGAATGTAATTCTTCAAGACATATAAGAAAAATGCATTCTGTGGTTTTCCGACGGCTTCACGGATTTGGGTTTCCACGTAAAACATTGGTGTACTGTGTATGTGTATGATTGTTCATTTTTTCATTTCTTATTTACTCTGCAGTTATTAGATAATAATTCTTCATTGATATAGCACTTGGATTATATGGTTAAAAGGGACTAAATTGATCTATTACTGATTCACTCCCCCCTCTTAGTAATCAAACAATTTCTTAGTTTCCGTGTGATTTAAATTCTAGGAGTTCTCGTGTTTAAATCATTCATCCTTGGGTTGTTGAAAGGCCTGACGTCTTTAGTCGACCTCTACATTTTCTCTTTAATGTCTTCCTCCTACTTACCCTTACTACAACCTATTGACTGAAGTTAGACTAAGACCTAGCCTGTTCATACATAGGTTGGTCCAGGATTCTGAGTTAAAACGATGTCATTCTGAGTGTACTCTCTTTCGATCACCCTTGATAAACAAATCGTGACATAAACTGATGGGTTTCGGGCTCTGCTCCTGCTGCAGTCCAGGAGTGACTTCTGACGCTAACATAACTAACATACCTCGACATCTCCAAAATCTTCTTTTGATATTCTCCCATAGTCGTATTGCCCAACTTGAGTTTGAAAAATTCCTACATCTTCTTGTCATAGTAGTGCTTAGAGTGAAACTGCTGCTACAAATACTTCTAGAATTGATTCTAAGAAATTATCCTCTCATCGATGTGCTTAAATTGATTCATTTGGTCCCACCAAATAGAAGCTTTCCCATGTAGTTTGTATATGTCAATTCTAGCTTCTAGATTGGATGAGTAGTTATGCAGTTGAAAGTACTTCCTTATTCCCAACAACCAAGCTTCAAATTCCTCTCCCATATTGTTTACTCCATAGAAGGTTGGTGGCTTGATCTACCTAGTCTCTCCTTGCAACTTTTTATCCCATACCTTCCCCTTTGATGTCTAAATGGAGACATTTCTAGGTTCCTCTGTGATTTTTCATTTGCATATGGATTTGTTGAATGTGCTGGTAAGTAATGATGCCTTTCAAGTTTTGGTAGCACTTTTTTAGTGTCTAGATATTTCATGGTTTTCTGTTCTTGAATGGAATCTGCCTCCTTCCTCATACATTGAACCTAATCCATTCTTCATTTCCTTTTACAAATGATTTAAGCTATGTAGTAGTTGAGTGTTCAATTGATTTTGCTCCTTTTGAGATTTTAGCACCCTCTCATTATTAGTTCTACAACTCTACACCTCCATCTTCAAGATCGTTATATTTTCTATCATCTCTAGTAACTCCATTCTATTTATATACGTGTTATACTTTGTCTCTTCTATGTCGATATTCATGCCTCTAACTTCTTCTTCATAGATGGTATGTCTTTTTCCATCTTCCATGTCTTCTCTTCAATAATATTATTCAATTTGTTGTAGCTTTAACTCTACAAAAAGTGTGAATAATAATAAATTTTTTATATTGATTTAGGTGGAGATCGAGGGATACCCACCTATTCCACTGGCTCAAATAAGAGTTTCCATTTTGGCAATTTGTTTTACAGTTTTTCGGGTCCCAAACTTTCGGGGCCGTTTTGAGGCCCTAAATGATGTTTTTTGGGCTTGACAACGACTATCATGTTGTCAAAGGGGCATGATAGGACAAACAACATATGTATTCCTTGACTATACCTTTCCAACGGTGTATCGAATGCCCCAAAAAAAGATCATATGAAAAATTTACACCCTTGGGAAGTTGATGTATCAACTACCCCCATCGGGGCCCACAAAACTTTTGGTGTTTCATCTCTCAGGGTTAGGGTTTTGGATGTTTAGGGTTTTCTCATAATACAGAGAAAATACCTCGTAGCGGAGGTTATATCAGAGGTTTTTAGTGTTACAAAATTGGAAAAAATTGTCAAAAAAACCTTCGCTAAAACATCCATTTTTGGTAGTGGATGTTTTTGTGGAGATTCTAATGGAACTTCATTATAGCTAAAAAAATATGTGCGGCCAAAGGTTTTAACGTTTGTTTTTCTATGCAGTGTGCTTCATGGTGTATACACACCGGTGCGTTCTCAAACTTAAAGCACCGATGTTTACATTTCATCGAAAGCACCGGGGCAGACAAACAAAAATTGGGGCACCAATGCTCTTATAAATAAGAACGCATCAGTGATTTAATAATAACAATGCATTGGTCGAATCTATGATACCATGCACTAGTGAATTACAATACAAACCCGATCGATGCATGAAATTTAGAATGCATCGATGTGGAAGTATGATACAGAAGCATCAATGCACCATTTTAATTAAACGCATCGGAAGACTGATTTTTATTATTATAATTGTTGTTGTTAAAATAGTATTTCATGCATTTGAAGCACATTGTTGTTGAGATGGCTCCTCCTGCGATGCAATTATGTCCATTTCTTTGACCATCTCCTTCTACATTTTTTTGGACATTCCTACTGACATATTTTAGATATCATATTGTTGATCATTTGGGATTTTTATAATCTTCCTGAAAAAATGTAACATAACATTAAATTATTTTTATATTGATATATGAAAACTAAATATAACAAAATTGATATTAATAAAGGAATGTTTTGTAGTAATATATACATATTCTAGAAAAACATTTTTAGGAATATTACTTTTTGACTTTTTTTTTTGTTGTTGTATGTTTTTTTTTATTGCAGGTCTAACAGGTCTCATTGACCATGTTTCTCTGGAAATGCTTCTTGTAGTTTAGATATAACCTGGTTCTTGGAATCATTGGATTGATTTCTTTATTGTAAGTGGAATGTACATATTTATGTCCATTCCACTATATCCCTCATAATTTTGTAAAATTTACCCCCCCTTTCATTAACCTCTAGCACCACTCCAAATGAGATAAGAACCAATTCATCATCATTTACATTGTCTATAATTTCTATTTTCTTAGTACGACATTTTGTTCCTTCGTTGTTGGTCCCTATAGAACATTAAACATATGTGAATTAATAGATTGTTTGAAACATGTTATCTAATATTCTTAAATATATTATTAATGAAAATTAAAAAAAGAACTCATATTGAATAATATTTTTTCATTCAGTTGATTCATCATTTTGCAATTTTTTCATCAAGATTTTACGCTCTTCTGCACTTGGATTACAAAGAATATTATCGAGCTTCCTCATTTTGTGGCTCTGCATGACACACACTAACCAATACATATTAGTTAAACTTACATATAGTTCAAACATATTAATTTTGTATAGAATTTACAAAGAACTTGCATTTTTTGTTTTTTTGGATGTGTTATCATTGTGTTGATCATAATTTTTGTTACTTGAACTATTCTCATACATTTTTTTTTATCAATATACAACCTGTACCATTCAATACAGAAGATATTATTTATATATTTTATAAAAAAATCACATAATTTTTAGCTAAAAAAAAGTTGGTTTCCAGTGCGCTTTAATAATATGAAAGCAGTGGTGCGTTCAATATAGGAAACACACCGAAAAAAAACAACAACATTTTTTTAAAGAATACTTTAAAATACAATGCTGTGATATGTATCAATAATAGCACCGCACATAGAGTAAAAAAACGAAAACAAAAAAATACCATGAACAAAAAAAATTAACCAAAAAAAATTACACACCGATGAACAAAATTTTATAAAAAATTATGTTACAACATTTCTGGTGTGCTTTATTAGTAAGCACAGTGATGTGTTATAGTCAAATCCGTGCACTGATAACCATAAACCATTTAAAAAAAAACATGATAGGGACGGCAAAGTTTGGGTCCGATGCAATAAGTGGTCCCCTTGCATCACATGCCAAACGCCTTATATAGAGAAACACAAACCCATTAAATCTAAAATGCCTAAAATGAAAAACCCTAATTGTTAAGTGATAGAGGGATTTAAATCCGAAGGGAAATTTTGTAGTCACATAAGCAAGAAGAAGAAAGGGTTTAAGGTAAGTATGATTTTTTTTTTTTAATCTGAATTTTAATTAAATCTAAATAAGGATACAAATTGTAAAAAAAAATTATTATTAAAATCAATAGTAAAATTTAAAATTTCTACTATGCAAGGTTTTGAGTGAGTCACAAAATCGTTCAAATTACGATCTTCTAAATAATTTTGTTGCTCCAAAAGGGTTTTGAGTGAATCACCATACCCTTCAAATTTTAATCTTCTGAATAATTATGTTGTTCCAAAGTATTCTATTGCTCCATAGTGCTCCCTGGTATGTCTCTCTCTGTTGCAGATCTCTCCCCTATCAATTTTGGAAAAATAATGAAAGAATGAATAGCTTAATACTATTTAAATGAATTTATGAAAATGGTTTTGAGTGAATCGACATACCCTTCAAATTCTGATCTTTTGAATAATTATGTTGTTCCAAAGTATTCTGCTACTCCACAATGCTCCCCGATATGTCTCTCTTGCAAATATATCCCCTGTAAATTTTGGCAAAATAATGAAATAGTGAATATATTCTTACTATTTAAAGGACTTTATAAAATTAAATTTTTGAAAAATAAATTCCCACTCATTTTTCAATGGTAAGAAAACAAAGTCGCGTTTTTTTTTAAGTTTTTCGAAACACTGATACGTTTATTAATATAACGCACCAATGCGTTTTTTTATACAAAGCACCAGTGCACTAAATATTTTTGGAGCATCGATATCATATCATTTTTATTTATTTATTTGAAATCTTGAGAACTGGTGCGGTTAGTAATTAAACGCCCCGATGCTTTATATTGTTATAGACGTGCTTGTGCATTTTGTTTAAATAAACACATCCTTATGATTTAAAAGTTATCTTAATTTTTTTTGCACATAAATAGTATATTCATCTTAAATTATCTTTTAGTATACATTCAAATGATTTGCAATACTTCATAGTATACATTTTCCGCCTAAAGTCACCTTATTCTTAAAAAATTATTCGATTTTGCTCAAATGCGGGGATAAAATCTTATTATAATATCAAATGGTCAATTCTTCAAATTCCAGCCCATTCCATATTGCTCAAATTCCATCGCGGAGTTCTCCCTTTCCATCTCCAATAAGTTCAGATTTTATTTATATTTCAATTATCTAATTGAATTTATTTTTTTCATCCATGTCAATCTAAATAAAAATGTATCCAAATTTGCAGGATCCTGATTCATAATCAAGTTCAGATGCATAAAATATTCTACTAGTTCAAAAACGTCGGAAGCTCTTATCAGGATCAACATGACTAAGTAGATAACTAACATACCTCAACATCCCCAAAATTTTATTTTCATTTTCTCCCATAGTCGTATTTCCCAACTTGAGTTTGAAAAATTCCTACATATTCTTTTCATAGTAGTGCTCATAATGACATTGCTTCTACAAATAATTCTTGAATTGATTCTCTGAAAGAAGGAGATGTTAGGCCCTTCATATGGTATATTTTAATCCCGAATTCACCTTTCTTTTACCCTATTTCCGCTCCACTTACACACTCATTTGTCATTCATTTAACGTTTTTACGATGAATTGGCTCTTAGGATTAGTGAACTATGTTTTGGTTATTTTTCTATCAAATAGATTAGGATGTTTGATTAATTTTCTTTCATTTTAAAATATATGTGCCTAACCTATGGTATGAAGTGCACACACCCTCCTTAGATTAGTAATAAAACCTCTAGGCATTTATAACATTGGTTGTGAAGGATCTTTGAGCAGGAAATTCGACCATTTGGAGAGTCTCATGGCTCATGTGAACTATTATTTTTTTTTTCCATTTCTGGAAGCTGTTGAGGTTGTTTCTTCCACAAATAACCACTTCCATGGATCGTGGGTCTCATTTGGAGAACATTTAGATGAGGATCTTTCTTTCCATTTGTTGTTTGGGAATCTTGGGCATATCAAAGATTATTTTTGTTGTTTTAATTAGATTCCTCTTCAACCACGCTGCCCACATGAGCATGGATCGAGCTCTTTCCTCCCTTATATCAAGCTTGGTGTGGATCTTAAGTTTTCTATGTTCAGACAATTGGTTTCTTTTTTTATTTGGTTTTTTTACATGGTATTCGACCCATTCTTATATCTATATAAGATTTGGCCCCAAGAGGAAGATTTGGACATTGGAATGGTGTTCAAAAGATAATGTAAAATAATTGGAGTTTCAGGAATAAAAAGTAGAGTGCCCAGACCTCTGCATTATTTGTTTGTTATCTCTTGAATGTGTGAGTTCTTATTTTTAGTTGCTAGTGTCATTGTAATAGATCAAAACTCCCCACTCTCTAGAGGGGGCCCACTCTAAGGAATAGGAGTTGTGTATATATAGAGGAATGTTGTATTAGCTCTAATGTACACAGATTAGTTTTTATTTCTTTATCTATTTTACCATTCGAATTTTACTTTTCTCATTTTCATTTGCAAGTTGTGGTTATGTATATATGGTAGAAATTACAATCCACATTGCTCATAGATAATCTTGTAATTTAGCTTGAATTGGAGATATCTCATAGAGAATTTGTTCTTAGAATTCACTTGCTTTAGAATGCTTGGTTGTATAAATAGGTTACAAGGACACACTTGTAATGATAGTCTAGTGACATAGCAAGAGAATTGATATCACAAGACCAGGTCACCAATGGTATAACTCTCATAGGAGCCATACATTAGATTCGAAGTAACAAGACTTCAAAGTTAGTTCTTGTTTGTTTTTTGCGAGAATAGTGTGTTTAATTTTCCCACAATAATGGTGTGTTTACTTTTCCACAAGTATGGTGTGTTTTATTTTCTTCAATTCCATTTCGTTTCTTAGATAGAAATGTAATGTCCTTCTTATAGGAGCATATTAGGAAACTAGTGCAACCTGAGAATTTGTAGCTCGCACACATAGTGTGTGACATATCACAAGTACATTGGAGCCATGGTCAATAAGATAAAATGAACGAGTGTTCCTAGTAAAATAGAATATATATAGAAACATTGCCAGTTGGCTCCATCAAAATACCCCCACAGAGATTGGAATCAAGAGCAAGCATGGATAACATCCTCAGGCTCTTGTTTTTAGTTTCAACCATGTATTCCTTAGCCATCTTCCCAATAAGATTTGCAGTAACCTATGGCCATATAAATTCATTCTTGAAGACACAATAATTACAATCCCACCATATACATTGAACTAAGATGCATGGCATCCCTTCGTACTATTTCACTGTTGCGCCCACTAGCCAATATTTTATACACTCCTCCAAACTCAACTTAGATCAAGAAGATGACAGCTTGAGAATCGACACAACCAACTTAGATACCTGCACTACATAAGAACATCCAAAAAAAATGTGATATGAATATTCAACATCATTTTTACACAGAGAAGACCTCTCAGGGCCCACCCAACCCCTTCTAAGCCTAACATCCCATGTTAACAATTTATTGTTTAAATCCAACCACAAAGTTATTTTTCTTTTCAGGGGAGCATTAAGTTTCCAAATGAGGCTCCACCACCACTATTTTTTACCCTCGAAACACCACTCCATTTTAACTTTATAGCCAAGCTTGGTTTTGTAGTCCCCAGTATGAGGAGTTTTAGACCAAAAAAGGATGTCGAGATCATATTCTTTAAGTATGATCAAATTTGATACAAGAAGACCAATATTATGGTTCCATTATGTCACTTTAGCACCAAATAATCCAACATCCTTAGTGGAACTCCATCCAAGCCTCCCTAAAGGCTAAGGATACATAGAAAATAACATCATAAAGAGAAAAAAGACCCACCAACTGAGACGCCCGAAGGAGAGGATCAAATAAGTGATAATGGTTTTCAGAGCCCACCCAAGGATCTTCTCCCAGCCTTATCTCCTTCCCATTTACTACTTTCCAAACTACCCACGGGCCCACCAAGGGGAAGGCTGAGACAAGAGATCTCCTAATAATCGACCCTTTCAAAGACTTATGAGGCTTCCTTATTCATTCAACAATGGACAACCCTGAGAGATATTTGGATTTTAAAACTCTACCGCATAGGGAATCTCTTTGAATAAATGTCCACAGGGACCTTCCTGTCAACACCTGAGAAAAAATGTGTATATATTCTTTAGCTCCCACCCCTCAAGCTCCTTAGGGAGACCCAAATGACTCCATTTAACCAACAAGATGTCACCTGAAGCACGAGGACCATACCATAGGAACTGGAATTTGATCTTGCGAATTTTAGTGAGGATGCCTTTGGGTATGGAGACAAGTGAAGTATACAAGACTGGAATGCTCTCAAGAATGGATTTTGATAGAACAATTCTCCCTCTCTTAGAAAGTAATGTATTCACCCAAATGGACACCTGAGCCTCAATTGTTTTGACCATCCAAGCCCAGTCTCCAAAACGATATTCATCCAGCTTGAGGTGGAAGCCTAAATATTTCAAACCTCCCTTGAAGGCTTTGAGAGGCGACGGGTGCTCAAATTGACATCTTTGTAGCACATGTCCAATACTTTTGTACACCCTTTTTCCCATTTCCATTCCATCTTAAAATCCTTTTCATCCACACTGATGCAGTTTTGGTCAAGGTATAATTATTCTCTCAACATGCCATTTCAATACCTATTATTATGTATTTTCAGGAGATTATCACCTTTTGTGCTAAAAGTGGTATACAAGAACAAGGTTGCACATGCCTTCCCAACACAAGAGTTGCAATTCCTGAGAATGAGTTGTTGTAACTCCTTGTTCGAGCATAGCTACTGCAACTCTGGTCGTTGTTGCAACTCTAAGTGTTGCAACTCTTGTTGCTACAAATATCAATGTTGCAACTCTCAGTGAGTGAATCTCACTGTGATGCGACTCTTGCCTCACCGTTGTTGCAACTCTCACTACAGGACTGTTGTTGCAACTCTGAGACATGTGTTGTAACATTGCATCTGTCGTAATAGCTCATCAATAAACCACATAGCTATCATCCATGGATCAACCAGTTAGTCAACAACCATGTAGGAACATGACAAGGGAAATTGAGCGCTAGAAGGGAATGGATGACTCATCCACCACTTTCCATATGGTTGATTTAGTCGACATGCACCTAATTTTTTCCATCGTTTGGAGAAAACAACGTAATGAGATGAGACAACCTGATTCTCATGGTTGTACATTGATTATCGTAGTTAATTTATGAAGAAACCATTGTGTATAGAAACTCCCACTCTTTGAGCCAGGGACGAAGAAAAACAAAATAAATTTTGTGAACAATATTGTATTGATCTGCACATTTTCGTTTAATAGAAGTTTTGTTTCGTTCTTGTCCAAATAACAATGTGTTGAGCATTTAAGCGCCCTAGTTTGTTTTTGGACCAGTGCCTCATCTAAGGAGTCCCTTCCTTAGCTCAGTATTGTTTTTATCTTATGTATTTTATAGAAGTAGTTGTAACATCTTTTCTATATTTCAATTTATTTCCAACAATTCCTCTATTAACATCTTGTTGCAACTCTAGTGCTTTTCATCGTTGTAACTCCTAATTTTTGTAACTCAATACTAAAGAAGAGAAGGAAGCCATATAAACTAAAAAGAAAAAGAGTATTAGGCTGCTACCATTAGATGTAGACTGTAGGAAGTTGAATATTGATCTATTGTTGTAATAATGGAAATTCATAATGTTGAAATGTTTTGTTGCTCAAATCTCAGTGAGTTTTTGTATTTTGTAAGTGTCGAGATAGAAGGAATCATATTTTCCCTATATCATGTTTTGTATAAGTCCTTCTTTGTTTAACTTTGAAGTTGTATTGGATTGTGATGGATATTAATGGAATGAAGCACCCTTTAAAAAATTCATTGTCTTCTTTTTTTATGTTGATGATGTATCCTATTTTTTCCCTATATCTATGTTGATAAATGAACTATATTTACTCTAGATGGATATGTTTGTAATTATCACTATTTACCAATATGTTGGAATGAGTTGCATATTGATAAGTAATGGACTAACTAGTAATAATAAAGGTTCAGCCTAATACAATAAATTTTAATCGTAATAGTCATGTTATGTGAACCGCATACAACCCTTAGTCTTATCACAATGCTTTGGGTGAGACCTCCCCCCTTTACAGGATTGAATATGCTAGTACTTATATAACAATCAACCCCCTTGTTGGACACCTATGCAAACCCTGGTTTGAAATCAAGCCAACGATGCTTATTAGGCATGTGCGCAAGGCTTTCTACACATAGACAAATTGAAGTTAGGCCACACACATGTAAAACCCTATCTAAAAGGGTATTCCATGTACCAAAAATTTAGAAATTTTAAAAATTGAATTGACAAATTTAAAAATCTAGGAATGAAGGTTTCCCTAGAGCTGACAAAATCAAAATCCAACAATTGAATCTCCTAGAATTAACAACTCAATATCAAGGGTAAAAAGGTGATTTTGTGCTCCAAATAGTAAATTACAATACTAAAAAGTGAAAATAACTTTCTTTTACTATGTTTTATAGTTTTTTTACCATATATTTTCATAGTAAAGTTAATTTTTACTTGTTTCAATTTGTCGATTTTGATCTTTAGTTTGATTTTGTGTTCATTCTAAACTCGAGTAAGTTTTTTTGACATTTTGCAAGGTTGCACTTAGTCAAAATTGAAAATTTTCAAGTGACGTGTTTTTTGACTTTAAGGTAAATGATCATAATCTAGCATATAGTGATAGGCCTCTTACCCTGCATAGTGCCTACCTATCATGGTTTGCCTTATTTAACACCTCACTTGTCATTTTTGTGCTCATGTTGAGTTTCTCTCATAAGCCCAAGAGCCCCATTAGCCCCGCCGTGGATATAAAGTAAGAAGACACATGATTCTTCTCATCTATTTTCTAGTCAATTCCCTAATGGGATTCCATTACTATTTTTTTTTAATTTTATTCACATTATTTACCATCACTCATGCTATTGTGCAGGCTAATGCGCCACTATAGTTTTCTTACTTGTGATTATCGTCATTATATTCACATCCATTGCTAGCCATTGCATCAATTTCACATGCCTTTGAGACTCTCATTCCATGGAGGACACATACTAATGAGTGTCCACATCCTACTCATTTTTTTTCTTTCCTTTTGCATAGGTTTGTTTTATGAATTGGAACCTACTTGTTCGCCTTGTGACACTCATCTCCTCCATTGTGTTATGTCATTATTATTATTTTCTTTTTCAAGCATTATAATATGAAAATGATAAAAAAAACATATATTTATAAAAAACAGGGTAAAACAATTAAGATCTTGGTGATTCATTTATAAGTATAGAAGTGGTTTGGGAGTGTTTCCCTTAAATAAAGAACATATTTTGAGTCATTTATCTCTAAAATTGGGTTTTAGTATTTCCTTTGGATTTATACCATGTTTTCGAATTCACTTTTGTCTTCCTCCAATTGGTCATTGTTCAAATCCTTATGGAGTATTCCTAAATGGCTCATGCATTGATGGATTACATCATTTGTCTCTTTTGGTGTTAATTGTTGGATAAGTCATAATTGTGTCGTGCTAATGTTTAAGTGAAGTTCTAAGTTTAATAACCTTGTGTCGACCATTCCTTAGCTATCCTAACCAACCATGTTGGCCATACTTTGAGCTAGGTTGTTCTTAGTTCACAATGATATCCAATGTTTTTCCTCATGTTAATGTGGAAGGACACGTCATTTCCTTCTCATTAGTGTGTCTTCTCTTATCAACTACACCACATTTATCTGGGAGGTAGACTTAGATTTATTAGCACCCTAGGACTTACTTTTATCATTGGTATGTTTCCTTGCACTCAACATATGACATTCATCATTGACTGATGGCTAAGTGGTTTCCCCTCTGTTCGATGGAAACAAATTTATTCACATAGTAGAATTAGTGCTATAACTTGGATTCCATTTTCATCAATGGTGGAATTCCTTTCCCATGACAGTGAATCCCCACTTGAGGCCCATGCATTTTTCATTTTTTTTTTTTTGGGCCACTTTGAAAGCTTGTGCAGGTTGCNATTGTATTGTACTGAGAGCTCGTGGATTAGAGTTTTGTATGAGATTGTTTCATGATTCATGATATACATAATATATGATAGTGGGTTTTTTAGCTTTACGCTTTCCCGGTAAAACTTATTGTGTTATGTGTTATTGATATTTCACTTTGTGTTTATGGTTGTGATCGTGGTTTAAATTGCTTCCGCAAAAGTAATAGTAGGAGCGATTCTATATTTAACAATAACGGAACTTGTTAGATCAGGAGAATCGCAGGAATACATTAATTTGTATCGAAATTTCTACACAATTGAATCTCCTAGAATCAACAACTCAATCTCAAGGGTAAAAAGGTGATTTTGTGCTCCAAATAATAAATTACAATACTAAAAAGTGAAAATAACTTTCTTTTACTATGTTTTATAGTTTTTTTACCATATATTTTCATAGTAAAGTTAATTTTTACTTGTTTCAATTTGTCGATTTTGATCTTTAGTTTGATATTGTGTTCATTCTAACCTCGAGTAAGGTTTTTTGAGATTTTGCAAGGTTGCACTTAGTCAAAATTGGAAATTTTCAAGTGACGTGTTTTTTGACTTTAAGGTAAATGATCATAATCTAGCATATAGTGATAGGCCTCTTACCCTGCATAGTGCCTACCTATCATGGTCTACCTTATTTAACACCTCACTTGTCATTTTTGTGCTCATGTTGAGTTTCTCTCATAAGCCCAGTAGCCCCATTAGCCCCGCCATGGCTATAAAGTAAGAAGACACATGATTCTTCTTATCTATTTTCTAGTCAATTCCCTAATGGGATTCCATTACTTTTTTTTTTAATTTTATTTACATTATTTACCATCACTCATGTTATTGTGCAGGCTAATGCTCCACTATAGTTTTCTCACTTCTGATTATCATCATTATATTCACATCCATTGCTAGCCATTGCATCAATTTCACATGCCTTTGAGACTCTCATTCCATGGAGGACACACACTAATGAGTGTCCACATCCTATTCATTTTTTTCTTTTCTTTTGCATAGGTTTGTTCTATGAATTAGAACCTACTTGTTCGCCTTGTGGCACTCATCTCATCCATTGTGTTATGTCATTATTATTATTTTCTTTTTCAAGCATTATAATATGAAAATGATAAAAAAAAAACAAAAAAAAACATATATTTATAAAAAACAGGGTAAAACAATTAAGATCTTGGTGATTCATTTATAAGTATATAAGTGGTTTGGGAGTGTTTCCCTTAAATAAAGCACATATTTTGAGTCATTTCTCTCTAAAATTGGGTTTTAGTATTTCCTTTGGATTTATACCATGTTTTCGAATTCACTTTTGTCTTCCTCCAATTGGTCATTGTTCAAATCCTTATGGAGTATTCCTAAATGGCTCATGCGTTGATGGATTACATCATTTGTCTCTTTTGGTGTTAATTGTTGGATAAGTCATAATTGTGTCATGCTAATGTTTAAGTGAAGTTCTAAGTTTAATAACCTTGTGTCGACCATTCCTTAGCTATCCTAACCAACCATGTTGGCCATACTTTGAGCTAGGTTGTTCTTAGTTCACAATGATATCCAATGTTTTTCCTCATGTTAATGTGGAAGGACACATCATTTCCTTCTCATTAGTGTGTCTTCTCTTATCAACTACACCACATTTATCTGGGAGGTAGACTTAGATTTATCTGGGAGGTAGACTTACTTTTATCATTGGTATGTTTCCTTGCACTCAACATATGACATTCATCATTGACTGATGGATAAGTGGTTTCCCCTCTGTTCGTTGGAAAAAACTTTATTCACGTAGTAGAATTAGTGCTATAACTTGGATTCCATTTTCATCAATGGTGGAATTCCTTTCCTCTGACAGTGAATCCCCACTTGAGGCCCATGCATTTTTCATTTTATTTGTTTTTTTGGGCCACTTTGAAAGCTTGTGCAGGTTGCGAACTAGAAACTTGCACATTACATGTGTGTTGCACTTCTACAGGGCACACATATAAATTAAGCGCTTTAGAACTTGTATAAAGGCTTGAAAACTCCTTGACTTGATAGATGGTAATGGTTTAGCTCAACTCAATTGGTCTAGAGAACCAAATATAGTTATAACAAAAAAATATTTGAGCAATGTGAAATGTTTTAGGTGTCGCCTTAAGGGAGATTATTTTAGTGAATGACTGAAGTACATGAATGAGAAGTCCAAGTAGAAAAAACATGTTGCAAGGAATGTAAGTACTATAGTGGGAGTGGATGTGTTAGCATCCCAACTTAAGACCACCTTCTCCATGGTCTCTTGTCTATCTTCCAACACTGTGTCAAGTGTTGGATAATATCTAGGCAGTGGAGCATCATGAAATGTGACTTATGACAATAAACTCTTCCACAACCTTCAAGAGAAAGAGGAAGAAATGAGTGTGGATTTGGGTGATGATGCTACGTTTTCTTTTGGGCGCCATCAGATGTTGTTCTTGGTTTGAAGAAAACAATTATTTCAATTTCTTGTAGGATAGATTTATATTGCATGGCCGATTTTGATGCTGAGAAGGTTATCATTATAGATTGAATCCATGTTGTGGTAAAATGGGCTTGAGTTGGAGGTCTTTACAGATTGTAGGAGGATCCAATGAAGCATGGTGCTCTAGTGAATATTAGTACCAAGTTGTGTGATATTTAGAATAATCATTGTGGTCACTTAGACTATGGATCCCTTCTTCTCTTGAATAACTTAGTGTAGGGATTATCAGACTTTAAAATAGAGAAAAAATGAATATGCAAGGGATGTGATCTTTATAAATATACTAACGCTATTTTTCCAAGTAGAGAGCATATATTGAGAGGGAGTCTTGATTTGATTGATTAATATGTGTGTGGACCTGTGTCTATGTCTTCTTTGTTAGGTAATTTTCATTATCTATCTTTCATTGATGAATCATCATGTAATCCCTAGATTTATTTTTTGAAGACTAAGGATGAAATGTTCAACAAGTTCACAAAGTTCAAAGCCTTGGTCATAGGTCAAATAGGGAAGAATATCAAAATGCTTTATTCAAATAATGGAGGCAAGTATACCTCTGTGAAGTTTGTTTCTTTTTGTGGGGAAGTAGGGATCAAGAAGGAGTTGGCAATACCTTCTAAACAATAATAGAATGGGGGTGCAAAGAGGAAGAACATCTATTATTAAGACTACTAAGTATTTGATTCATTAAATGGATTTTCACATGTGTCTTTGGGTGAATTATTGCAATATATTCATGTTTTGAATAGGTATCCAGATAGTGTCTTGAAGGACAAGACACTAGAGGAGACATTTACTAGTGTGAAACCTAAGATATCACATTTCTATTTATTTGATTATCTAGTGTATTTGGCATCAGGCTACACTATGACCTTAAATCAGATTATTATTATTATTATGTAGGATTATTCACAACACATACAATAGCGATAAAAAATACTTTGATGTGTGCCATACCCATAAAATATAAATACTCATGAATTACAGTAAAATACAAAATAATAACAATAACATTATGACCACAAGTTTAATCTCCTAGTAATTCCTTTATTTCCTTATAGACCATATGTGTCTCACAATTGTTAAGCATGTGGAATTATTCACAACACATCCTTAATAGCAATGTTAACACACAAGCCCAACAATGATACAAAAATACCTTTATTTCCTTATAAACCATTTGTATCTCACAATTGTTAATCATGTGGAATTCTTCACAACACACCCTTAATATCAATGTTAACACACAATCCCAACAATGATATAAAAATAATTGGATGTGTGAAATAAACCTAAAATATAAATAATCATGAATAACATTAATAATACAAAATAATAACAATAACATTATCACCACAAGTTTAATCTCCTCAAAAATCTTTCAATGCCTATTATATTACAATAATAATACAAACTAATAAAAACAACATTAAGACTACATGTTTAATCTCCTCATAATTCCTTTAGTTCCTTTTTATTTAGCTAATTTTAAACTAATTAGTTCATCCATAAATCTTCTACTCCTACTTGTATGATATAAAAAATTGCATCATGGGGTTTCCATATGGTTGAAGGTTAATTGTAAGTTCTAAGGCTTCAAATTTCCACAAATTAGAATTTACCATAAAGTTAAGTGTCTTATTATGATATCACCATCCTAGATCCATCTCAACTTCAAATCTATTAAGCATCGAGAGGGGTCAAATCTTTTGAAGTGAAAACCTTTTTAAAAGCACAAAAAATGAAGTTTGCACCTTGAGATATTTGATCTTTCTCAGGGCTTGGTAGATCCAATGTTAAATGGATATAGGTTGGTTTCAATCACGAGCAACTACATCAAAATTGTATATGATCTACGTTACATATATGTATATGTTTTCGATGAATATGATCCCTCGACATTCACTAAACACCATCTATAAAATAGAAAGTACTATGAAGAAGGTCACTTCAAAAGTTACATGAGGAATTAGCTAAACACTATTAATGTAACAATGTTTAATGATGAATAAGGTGAACAATAATAAAGTACTAGTATGCATATAATTATCAACGGATAGATTGCATAGTGATCTTCTCAATCTATCTACTTTTCTTATAGCCACTGCTAGTTTTCCAATCTTTTTTTGTATTGATCATATGAAAAAGGAGGTTCAAATCAAATATCATTGAAAACTTTAACTTGAGACATTGTAGTAAAGGTCATACAATACCTCTCTTTCTTTCCAATATCAATAGTTGTTTCCTCCAACATTTATCCTTGTGACTACACAAAACACTAAAATCAATGCACCGAAATCGATTATATCCATTGTACAAATATTCAAATCAATGCACAATAGTAAGACCAATGCAATGAACAACTTCGTAAAAAATTATCGCCTTTACGATCACCAAAATCTATGCAATATAATGAAATCTATGCATGAAGCACTGAAACCAATGCACTCAAATGATTTTATCCATTGCACAAACACTAACATCAATGCATTATACTAAGACCAATGCAAGAAACAACTTAGTCCATTTTACAAGCATTGAAATCAATGCATTGTTGATTTTAACCATTGTACATCTTCAACATCAAGCACATAGATCTTGTTGTAGGATTTTAGGTTTTAGAGTAATTCTTTTATCGTTTCTTAAATGCATTGAATAATTTTGCACTACGCCATCACTAAACTTAATGCACTAATCAAGAAGAACAATGGAAAGTCATGTTGATTTTTCATGGGAATTTTCACCAAAGGATTATTGTCCCACACTTATTCCATGTTCACGGGGGTGATTTTCACATAAATGTCACAAAATGGGGAGCTACAATAGCCCCCCTTGCTCTCCCTAATAGTAAAGGTAATATTACCCCTAAGCTACCCTTAATTATGTTTACAATAATTTCAATGATTTCATCGTGTTAATCATATTATGTCTGTAGGTCATCTAGCAGATTTTTCTCTTGGATACGACTCTTTTGCCTCAGACATACTATCAAATCAATTCTATGTGTGTGTGTGTGTGTGCAATTTCATTTCCAAATCATTGCTCAAACAACTTCTTTGATCTTGTACACTAAAATTTCCAAAAATTAGTTTACAATATTCTCAATAGCCATACTTTGTAGGTATCAAATTCCCTCCCATAAAATAGATATTTGATTCAGTTAATCCATATCTCAATCCTCTCGATTATTTAACTTCGTATTTAAACACATACATCATAAATTTTCT